>PVHP010013482.1:0-40881 GCA_004024765.1 Zapus hudsonius | reverse complement strand
GCTAGATTTAAATCACAACCATCACACTAACCTGCAACCAATCCAGGTTTTCTATAACCATATGTTACTACTATGTTGTATAAGATGTTGGAGCAACTCAGAAAGAATTACAAATGGTGAACCGGTGGCTATCAAAAGTCAAGTGTTCTGAGCTTAAGACTGGACACCTCACTTTTAAAAAGAATCATGGGTATCTTGATACAGTTTAAAGGTTAATATTTGTGTCCCTTTAATGTGTCATCCATCAATTCACTTATTGTTTTATTCATTAATTATTATTTGTAAGCAGAGAGAGAGAGAGAGAGAGAAAGATATTAAATGGGCATGTCAGGGCCTCTTGCCACTGCAAATGAACTCCCAATGGGTAATGAACCCACATCGTAAAAGAATTCTTTTTTAAAAAGATGAAATATGAAAATGTGAAATAATTCCCAACCCTTACACCTTTGTCAGCCTTTTGTGTGTCCTTCTGAAGCATATCTAACCTGATTCTTTCTTTTGTACCCCACAAGGGTAGTACATGATATACTTGCTTATAGCTGTGTTGGTCTCTATTGCCCATCCTTAGAATTCCACTGTGTGGATGAGCCTTACTTATTTAACTCGCCAGACACATTTAGATTGCTTCCATTTTTTTTTACATTGCAAAAATGGCTACAATAAATACCATGGCTTAATTAACATTTCACACCTATGCAAGTGTATCTTTGGAAGCATTTCTAAATGTCCAATTACACTTTTACTCTAATAGATGTTACCTATTAAAATTTGCATAGCATTGATCTGATTTATATTCCTACCAACAGTTTATGAGGGTGTCTGCCCATGCCCACACACTCACCACAGAGCAAGTTCATTAGTTATCTATTGCCGTGTAACAAATTACCACAGTACTTAATAGCTTAGAGTATGCGCTGTGTCACAGTTTCTATGGGAAAGAAGCCTGCCTGGGTGATTCTATTCACTCTCATTCATAAAGTTGGCCAGTAGGGTGGTATCTGAAACTGAACCAGGGCTGGGAGCCTATGTTCAGAATGTCTCTATGATTGTTGGACAAAAACCTCAGTTTCTCACCATGTGGACTTCTCCCCTGGGCTTCTGGAGTGTTCCTGTGACATTACAATTGCCCTTCTCCAGAGGAAGTGATCCAAGAGAGAGGACAAATGGGAAATAGCAATGCTGTGTGTGTGTGTGCATGCATGTGTTCACACGTGTGTGCATGTAGGCATGTGTGTGCATGGTATGTGGAAGTTGAAAGTTAATGTCGGTGTCTTTCTCAAATGCTCTCCACCTTAGTGTGTGTGTGTGTGCACGCACATGCACATGCACATGCACATGTGTGTATGTGTATTTCTGTGTGGTTACACATGCGTTTGTGTATGGAGGCTGGAGGTTGATGTGTCTTTCTCAATTGTTGCCCACCTTATTTGTGTGTGTGTGTGTGTGTGTGTGTGTGTGTGTGTGTTCAAGACAAGGTCTCACACTGAAACTAGAAATCACCAGTGCAGCCACACTAACTAGCCAGCAAGCTATGAATTAGGAGGTTGTAGCCTTAAGAGAGAACTACTATACTCTTTGGCTAAATGGATTTATGTCCATCAAAGCGCTCTCTAAATACTTATATTTATGCCCATATATTAAGGCTACTCTCACTTTTGGCTATCGAAGCTTCCCTTTTCAGATGGTGGTGACCACTGGGGTGACTCAAAACTCAACAAAGTGCTGAGAAGTGACAGTTGAGTGTTCAGCACCAAGTGAGACATCTCTGCCACACCCTCCAAGGCTCAAGGTCCTTTGGGGAAGGGACGGCAGAAAGAATGTAAGAGCCAAAGGAAGGGGAGGATTTCTTACAACACTGTCTTCCAGACACAAAGTGGTGCTCATGACCTCACAGTGGCTGATGCTACCTGCACAAGACCTGCGTAGTAGGAAGGAAGAAAATGATGACATCAAAGCAGAGGAAACTAGTTGGTAAGAAGAGATTCAGTAGAGACTCAATTGGGATGGGGAAACAGGGTAGTGGGAGAAGATGATAAGCATGTTATTTTTATGTTTATGGAAGTCATCAATAAAAAGGGTTTTTTTTTTTAATTAAATGCTGGGGTTATAGAGATAGCTCAGCAGTTAAAAGCACTTGCTTGCAAGCCTGAAGGCCCAGGGTTCAAATTCCCAAGCCGCCCATGTAAACCAGATGCAAAAAGTTGCACAAATATCTGATGTTGTCAACAACCAACGTTTCTGCCACGCTCCCCTGCACATGTACATAATAAATAAAACATTTTAAAATGATATGCCAACCAATTGAATAACATCAAGGAAATGGATCAATTCCTAGATACATACAATCTACCAAGACTGAATCAAGAAGAAAAAGTTTCAACAGACCAAGAGTGATCAAGGAGATTGAATGAACACTCAGAAACTTCCCAACAAAGAAAAGTTCAGGAGCAGATGGCTTCACAAGTGAATCCTGGGATATTTTCTTATTGTTGTTTTGTTTTTGCCTAATCACAAAGCTGGGTATAGGAACATATGTCTAAAATTCCA
Organism: Zapus hudsonius; assembly: GCA_004024765.1. NCBI lineage: Eukaryota > Metazoa > Chordata > Mammalia > Rodentia > Dipodidae > Zapus > Zapus hudsonius. Next base: position 38,334 of record PVHP010013482.1, on the reverse strand, counting down.
GCACTTGGGAGATGGATATGGGACAAAAGGAGTTCAAGGTAGATACACAGTGAGTTTGAGGCCAGCTTAGGCTATAGTAAATCCCACCTCAAAACAACTGGGGAGATGTCTCTGTGGGTACAACATGCTCGTCACAAGGACGAGAACCTGATTCCTGATCCCCCGACATCCATGTAGAAACTGAACATGGTGGCCTGTGCCTTTAAGTCCAGCACAGGGGAGGTAGAGACAGGTAGATCCTAGGGCTGACTGGCAAGCTACTTTAGCAGAATCGTGATTTCTAGGTTCAATGAGAAACCCTGGCTCAAAAAAAGAAGGTGGAGAGCGCCTGAATGCTGGGGTCTTGGCATTTGTCAATGGCCATGCATTCCAAATATTTTTCCTGTTTCGGAGTTCCTAAACTGTGGGATTTATTTTTTATGCCAACATTTTTTATGAAATTAAAATTTCAAATGTTCCTATTATCTAGGGCATCTTAGATCTTTGAAATGCGTTCAGTTTGTTTGAAAATATGCTGTGCTTTCTTCTGTATTTTTATGATCTATCTCCTTTACTTTCAGTGTGATTGTTTGAGATATGTTTTAGTACAAGGTGTGAAGTGGGGAATCACCCCCCACCTCAAAAACTGATCAATTATTTCACCAATATCATTTATTCAAGAATTGTTATTTTCCCCTTAAGTCAACTAGTATCCTCGGGAAATCTAAAAGTACTCTAGATATTTCAAAGAGTAACATAATACGAAAAATTCATGAGCAAGACATGGGAGGGGCTAAGGAAACCAAGGAGGAGGGGATTTGATGATCAGGAAGCTGCTTGCTAATGCCAGTAGTTTTTTTTAAATATTTTATTTACTTATGAGAGAGAGAGAGAGAGAGAGAGAGAGAGAGAGAGAGAGAGGAGAGAGAAAATGGGCACCCCAGGGCCTCCAGCCACTGTAAGCAGACTCCAGACACATGCGCCCTCTATTACATCTGGCTTTACATGCACACTGGGGAATTGAACTCTGGTCCTTCTGCATTACAGACAAATGCCTTAACCGTTAAGCCATCTCTTCAGCCCTAATGCCAGTAGCTTGTGCCCACAGCTGAGCCAGGGACTTGCAGCACTTTAACAACACTGCTGAAGCCACCACCTTTCTCCCTGATGCTGCCAGTGCCCAGATGACCTGCCGCTCAGGCGGCCACTGCTCGTGCTCCCAGGGAATCAGAGATACAGCTCCTTCTTCCCCCCTGCACCATCCTAACCAGTAAGCACCTCTCTCTCAGTTACAGAACCCAGCTGAAGAATGGTGCTGCTGAAATCCCAAAATGTAGTGCGCTGGCTTCCAACCAGGACCTTTGTCACAGAGTAGATAACATGGGAGGTGGCAATGGGGCTCAGAGTGAACCCGTAATCAGGCCACCCACTGATGTGAAAAGCCATGTTTATCATACAACAAATTCCTCTGTGTTTCAAGGTCTATTTTTAGACCATCTTCCCCTTGGTCTATCCATTTAGACCCAGGGCCATGTTGTTTTGAATATTACATTTTCCCATCAAGTAGAAACAATCTCAATATAAGTTATTTATCATCAGAATTTGCCTAGATTCCTAAGATTATTTTTCCATATAAATATTAGAATTAGTTTCTCTAGTTCTAAGACAATCCAGTTTGCATTTTATTTCAAGTTTATTATAATCTTAGTTTTCCTTTGGGAGGATCAAGATCTTTGTGTTACAATTTCCTGTCTATTAGGTTTGTGCATGGTTCATGTGTACAGGTCTCTCCTGATACCTCCCAGTATTTAGAATTGTCTTTCTATAAATCTTTCATTCTTCTCGCTAGGTTTGTTCATTAGTATTGCATGTATTTTTACATATACATTTAGGGTTTCTTCCTATTGATTATAATTTGTGCATATTCAGTTTTGCATATATGTATGATTTGTTAATTTTTAAAAATATTTTATTTGTGTGTGTGTGTATCAGATGCATGTGCCCCTTTTTGTGTCTGACTTTACATGGTTGTTGGGGAATTAGACCCAGGCCTGTGGGCTTTGTATGCAAGGGCCTTTAATTTGACCTGAGCCAGCTCCCCAGCCCTGGATTTTTGTTTTTACCTTACTGAATTTTTTTTACTATAATCAAAACTTATTTAATCTATCCTCTATTACAGTTTTGAGTCAGTCATGGTATCTACTAATAAGTATAATTTCATGTCTTTTGTTTGTTTGTTTTCTGAGGTAGGGGCTCACTCTAGCCTAGGCTGACCTGGAATTCCTTATGTAGTCTCAGGGTGGCCTTGAACTCATGGCAATCCTCCTACCTCTGCCTCCCGAGTACTGGGATTAAAGGCGCATGACACCATTCCAACTTCTAAATCACTGTTTTCTTTCTCTTCTCTAATTATGCTAATAATAAAATATACCAACAACTATGATAAATTACACTTGTAAAAATGTGTCTTTTCCTGGCTTCTGTTTTTAGTAAGTTTCTCCCACTCTTTTCCTGTTAAGTATAAAGCTAGATTTTGCATAATAGGGTAATGCCTATTGATTCCTATTTTGAGAAAAGATTTTAAAAACGTTTTTCATGTTTGTGTGTGTACAAGTGTTTGTATGTGTGTGTGGTGTGTACACGTGTTTGTGTATGTGTGTGGTGTGTACACATGTTTGTATGTGTGGGGGTACATGTGTGTGATATGTGTACATGTGTTTGTTGTGTATGTGTGTTGGTAAGTGTGTGGGTACATGTATGTGCAGGGTGTATGGAGGTCATATATCTATATCAGGTGTCTACTCAGCTTCTCTCCACCTTATTTTTTGAAATAGAGTCTCACCTTGAACCTAGGTAGACTAGCTAGCCTGCAAGCCCCAGGGACCCCCATCTCCACCTCACCAGTGCCAGAATTCCAAGTTGCTTCAGCATGAGAGGTAGGGATCCAAACTCAGGTCCTCCTGCTTGGATGCCTTATATTTTACCCACCGAACAATCTCCCGGGCAGTGTTTTCTGAAGTAAGGAACAGATGTTGAGTGTCTCCAAAAAGAATTCATAAAGATGGTCATTTGATTTTCTTATTTGTTCCATTAATGTGAAACACATTAGTATATACAAATATTGAAGCATCCTCACATTCATGAAACAAATGCCTTTGGTCATGTAATATTAATATTTTCATATGCGTTCTGTTTGTGCATGTTTTATTTAGCATCGTTGCTGTGCTTGACAACGTTCATACATGTTCATGATGTATTTTGATCCTAATCCCCTCCCGTTTTCTCCCTTTGTTCCCTCCTTCAGTCCTCCTTCCATGGAAGCCCTTCCTCCTTCCACCGAGTTCCTCTTCCAGTTTCATGGGGTGGTTTTTCTACTCTCCTCCATCATCCATGACAGAATATTAATGGCCCAATATTGTGCAAATCTTGTGCAGAGAACAGCAGCCACTGTGAGTGAGGTCCTGGGCAGTAACCACTTGGTGTCCTGAAGATTAACTTTTGATTTTTGATAAGAACTATGCTTAATCATTTTAGGCTCTGCCTACAATGCTCAAAGTAAGCTGTTTAAAAACAACTCACTAGCCAATTAATGGGGATGCATTCTGAGAACTGTGCCGGGCGGTCTCATCCTGGTGTACTCAGAGTGCACTCACACCAACTACCACAGCTACAATATTACAGGATCAGTGCTGTACACATGGGATCTTGTGTACGAGAACATCCTGAGGTTGTACATGCCTAGTTATTTTGCCAGATTATGACAAGTCCTGAGTGCAAATTTAGTTGCCTTGCCTTCTTGGTGAATGAATACTTTCATCATTACTTAATTGGTACACTAGTACTATTTTGTATTCTGAAGTCTTTGACGTCTAATATTAATATAGGTACCTCCAGCTTCTTTATAATTGTTAACACACCTTTTCTCCCCTTTTAATGGATGTATGTCTTTACATTTAGAGTAAGTTTCTTGGTGTGTTTAAATAATTTACACTTGAATTACTGACATGGTTGGATTTAGGTTTATTATGTTATTATTTTCTGTCTCTCCTCTCTTGGTTTTCCCCCTCTGCTCCTCTCTTTCTGTCTTCTTTTGAATTATATGAATATTTTTAGTATTCCACTTCATCTATTGGCATTGTGGATGTGTCTCTGAATTATTACTCTATTTACTGGTTACACTAGGAATTAAAATATAACTATCTGACCTGTCTCATTATATTTTAATTATCACTTCAAGTAAAAGATAGAAGTCTTACAACCATATGGATCCTTACACCCTCCACACTGACCTCCTATTATATTCATTATATGAACTCATATACATGTCTCATATCTTCATACACTGAACACTCATCATTATATGAAACAGCTTTGTGTTTGATGGTCATGTGTCTTTAATGAACCAAAGAAGACATTTTCTTCTCTTTTTCATAGACATCATAGAGATACTATTATTAACAATAGAAATTATTAGATGGGTTTTCTAAATTTAATAATTATTTCATGTGTATAGACTTCTCTGTCATCTCTGATAGGCTATTGAGCCAATCCAATAATTTTTTTCACTGACATTGTACTTTTAAATTTTCCATTTGGCTCTTTCTTAAGTTTCTTTCTCTGTTAATGATGTCTATATTTCCATTAATTACAAGTATGTTTGTTGCCACTCATTAGAACATACTTAGACTTTAATCTTTCTTTGAAACTAGTTTACATGGTGGTATATTCAGCTCACACTTCTGGGATGAACCTCCAAACCAGGCACAGTTTATGGGAGGAAGAAGGGATTTATTGAAGCTTACAGATCCAAGCAGAAAAACCACCACCAGAGTCTCCAAAAGCCAGCACACTCAAGCAGCCAAACAGCATGAGGTCCAGGCAGAGCTCAAACTGCTCTCTGTATACCTATTACTGGAATTCCAGATCCACCCCTAGAAACACCTTAGGACCCTAGGATCCACCCAAGGTGACACCTCTTTCAAGTTACAAGCTTTAACAAAACTCCTGAATCTATTGGGGGAACATCCATTCAAATTACTACTCATGGGTTGGAAACATTTCTTGGTTCTTTGTATACTGAGTAATCTAGGATGTGTCCTAACAATGTGGGTGTGTTATGTCAATTTTAGTCCAATCAGAACCTTTTGTAGATTGCACTCTATCTGATCAGGCTTAGATTACAGATATTATCTCACTTTCTGTGGGGATAATTTTAATCAGAGTTTTCAAAGCCTTTGCTTTGTGACTTTAAGTCTGTCCTACACAATTCAAGGACTAATCTGAGTCTTGGGCAGGCATTTAAATCTTTGTTCGATACTCAAAGTCTTTTCTAGGCTGCCTTGGGTTTGTCTATATATCTGGGTAGCTCCAGGGTTAGCCTAGATCTTCTGTAGGTTCATACACATGATTAGGTTATATAGTCCTAAATTTTATTATTCACTTTTCTATATATTACTGAATGTTACAGGTGAATATTTTATTAATGATTTCATAGGTCTATTCCGAAGGATAATGACCTATAGTTTTCTTTTTTAGTATGGCCTTTGACTAATTTTGTAATTAATATAATACTGACTCTATATAAAAATTAAGATTTGCTTCTTCTTCTTCTGGTTTCTGGAAGAGATTTGTGTGATTGGTATTGATTCTTATCAATGATTCATAAAATTTTCCAATGAAACTACCTGCACCTGGAGATTTATTTGGGGGGGGATTAAACACTACTAAAATTCTTTAATAATTATATAGTTGTTAAAGTCCCATTGTACTCTCCAAATGTGTACAATTATAATATATCCATTAAAAATAATTTTTATTTTGTATTTAGTTGGGGTAGCTTTATTGTATTTTTGAGGAAATGATCTTTCTCATATGTGTTCTTAATTTCATGTAGGGTGCATATATATAGTTTCTTTGTAATATTCCAGTATTGTTCTCTGCCTCTCAAGTGCTGGGATTAAAGGCCTGCACCACACCAGCCATGTTACTGTTCTCATATTATCAAGGTCCACACTGACATCCCCTGTGTCAGTGGATTGTTAAATCTATTGACCTTTCCAAATGTATGGTTCTTGGATTCCCTGATTTTCTTAGTCTTTAGAATATGATTCTTGAGGGCTGGAGAGATGGCTCAGCAGTTAAGGTTCTTGCCTCCAGTGCCTAAGGACCTGGGTTCAATTCCCCAGTACCCATAGCGTGATGCACAAAGTGGTCATGCATCTGGAGTTCTTTTGCAGTGGATAGAGGAACTGGAACATCCATTTTTCTCTCTCTCTCTCTCTCTCTCTCTCTCTCTCTCTCTCTCTCTCTCTCTCTGTATCTCTCTGCTTGCAAATAAATAAAAATAAAATATTTTTTTAAATATGATTCTTCATTGAGACTTTTTCTCTTTTTTAATTTATCAATTAGGGCTAGAAATTTCGCTCTTGACATTATGTTAGCTGGGCACCACTAACTTAGTATATAGTCTATAGCATTCTTTATTTCCTTTGAAACTTCCTCGTGGACCACTGGACTGTGTAAGTCTATTGTCTTGGGTTAGGATGTAACTGTGTAGTAGAGTGTTTGCCTAGTGTGTGTGAAGTCCTGGGTTTGGTTCTCAGCATTGGAAGACAAAAAATAAATAAAATAGATAAATCCACAGACGTCTATCGTTCAACTCCACTGTGCCAGAGAGCATACATGAATGATTTCATTCCTTTTTATCTTTTGTAGGTTTGTTTTATGGCCCAGCTCATAGCTCATCGTGGTACTTGATAGATGTTCTGCTGTTGTTGACTAGTGCGTTTTATAAATGTTGATCGCAGCCTCATAGCTCATGGGATGGTTGAGTTGCTTCTATGTCCTTGGTGATCTTTTGTCTACTTGTCTATTGACTGTTGCAAGAAGGTTAATGAAGTCTTCAGCTGCAGTGATGGATGGTCAGCTCTTCTCTCGTCTGTCGGTTTGTGTTGTACAAAGTACGCACTTCTATTGTGTTGGGTATAGCTATTTAGGATTGCCTTGTCTTCTCAGTGGATTGACATTTTTATAGATATATAATGCCTTTTTGCCTCTACTAATGCTAAGTCTATTTTATCTGATATTAATTTGTATATATTTTCCATCCTTTTGCTTTTACTCTACAGATACCATTATTGTGAAGTAGCTTCTATACTTGGATCATAGCTTTGAACCCACTCGTCTGATCTCTGTCTTTCAATTGAGGTATTAAGATGATTTACCTTTAGCATAGTTATTGATATGTTGAGACTTAAGTCTGCTATTTGAAGTTTTGTATTGTCACGTTTTCTTTTTCCTGAAACCTTATAGATTATATGATCTTTCTTTTGGTTTTTTTCTGAACTCTGTTTTAATATATCTAGAATGCCTTTTGAGTGTATCTCCTTGTGTAACTTTTTCAGTCATTTGTGTATAAAAAGTTTATCATAGCATACTGATCTCATTTTACTAGTTTGAGTAAAACGTAAAATATTCTTTTCTTTTATGTCTTCTAACCTTCTAACTCATTCAATAAAATTATCTTAGTTTATCTATATACGTCTAGAATCACATCAGACATTTAAAATAAAATGTCAAATATAATTTAGAAAACTCAGGGACTGAGAAGAGGACTCAGCAGTCAAAGGTGCTTACTTTGCTGTCAACCTAAGCTCAATTCCCAAGACAACCAAGAAAGCAGGAGACAAGAAGTGGTACAAGCATCTGGTGTTTATTTGCAACAGCAAAGGCCCTGACACACACACACACACACACACACACACACACACACACACACACAAATAAGAATTTACAAAAGAAAATACAACAGAAGTCTATTGTATTTTGCTTAATATGTTCTTTATTCTAATGTCTTGAGATTCCTCATCTTTTCTGTTGTGAGAGCCTCCCTTGGCTAGTCTTTTAGTCTATGTCTGCTGGAGACAAAGTCTTTTCATTTTTCTTCATTCCTGAACAATATTTTCTCTAGAACTCAGCCTTTTGCTGACAGATACCTTCTGTAAGCACAGGAGACCTCATCCCACATTCTCCATGGTTCCTGATACAAACCTGCTTGTCATCTGAATTCATTTTCCTTTATTGGTGAGATCATGTCGCTCTCCTTGCTTTCAAGTCTTTAGCTTTAAAAAGTTGGCTATAATACGTTTTGTGTGGATTTCTTTGTATTTATCCTGTTGAGGGTTCATTGAGAACTTGCAGCTTTACGTCTCTTGTCAAACGGGCAGTTTTCAGACATTATTCAGATATGATCCCAATCTTGCTCTCATTTTCCTTCCTTTCCATAATTCATGAGACAGGAATGCTAGGATTTTAGGTCAAGTTTCATAGGCTCCTGCAGCTTAGTTCTTTTTTTAACCCTACCTTCTCAATTTTACTCTAATGAGGTATTTCTATCAATGGATCTTCCAGAGAGAAATAAAGTGACATTCATACATCTTAGTAAGGTCTCTGAGGAGGATACAACCTTAGTAGAGGCTTTATTCCAGGCTAGGATACATCATAGATGAAGTGCCACCAGAAACTAACTCTGGAAGGGTGCTGGGTACAAACTGAACCGCTGAGGGAAAAAGCATCAACTGAGGCAGTTTTGAAAGATTGGGAAGTAGGAATCCATATATAGCCAGAACAGTCTGGTCCAAATCCTATCAGAATCCTGGAGGAAGTTCCAATTCTTTCATCTTGAGATATGAGTCCTGGAGGAAAAAAGAAAACCCATCTGGCGAACCCTTGAGGCTTATCCACCTGCCTATACTGTACCATAAGCAAGGAGGAAGGAACTCCCTTCAGTGGCTGATGGCATTAGGATTTGCCATTTAGCCAGTAAGACAGGAAGGCAATGAGAGTTTTCCATGTGGAGATCAGGACACTGAAGGATGGGTACCATGGCAACAGCTAAGCTGAGATGTGTGTGTGAGGAAGACTTCACTGGCCCCAGTGTGTGTGTGGGGGGGAAGCATGAAAAAGAAGAGAAATCAGTGTACACATAGTCTTGGGCAGGGGGACAACTGAAGTCGTTTGTGATGTCATGGGCAGAAAGCTTGGAGGAGAGGAGATGCCAGAATAAAGTGGCCGGGCATGGGAATGGATGAGGCTGGATAGGAAAACGGGCAAGGTGACTCCACGCCTTGAGGACTAGCGAAAAGCTTGGAGTTTATTCCTGAGGCTGTTAAAGTGTTTTATGAAGAATGATGACATTTTTATTTCTGAAGGATGGCTTTAGCTCTGGCAATAATTCAGGCAGATGAAGGTAGGCTGAACCAAGATGAAACTGAGTAGATGGAAAGAAGTGATTAATTTGATTTGAGGGAGGAGGGAGTGAGGAGAGACAAGATGATACCAGGTTCTGGCTTATGTTGCACCATGGAAAACAATGTCATATATAAAATTAGGGAATTTGGGGAGAGAAAATGAGTTTATCATTGGATGTGCTGAGTCGGAAGTAGGTTGTTGAATATATAGCTTTGAAAGTCAGGAAGGATATTTGAACAAAAGGTTTAGGCTAGCTTTCCACTGTCATATGGAAGCCAGGGAGATGAGGATAGTGTATAGAATGGGAAGAGATGAGGCTCTAAAATGCAACCCTCATGCTGATTCTTAAGGATTGAGCCAAGAGAAAGCAGCAGCCATGCAAAACTGCGAAGATGACGAGAGGCAAGAAAAATCAGGCAAGTTGTCTCAGAGAAACTACAATAGGGGCATTTTTAGCACTCAGAGTTGGCCAACAGTGACAAATTTTGAATAAAATAGAGAAGTGTCTCCTTGATGTGTTAGAAAGGTGGAAACTGATGTGTCAGAAGTTTCAGAGGTGTGGTGGGACCAGTGGCTGCCAGGTGAGCAAGGGCGTGGGCTTGGGGAGGAGGGTACAGCCTGGAGATAAGCATCCCTGCCTGGCATCAAAACCACCTGAGGATCCTTCAACTCTTGACATGTGCATTTCACAAAATGCAGCTTTAAATGGACCAGAGGAAATATATATGATGTGTTCATATCCTTTGTCCATTGTCAGAAATGACTCCAAACTCAACAAATTTATCATCTTATGGTTTGGTGGGCCAGAAGTCCAACGCTTGTTTCATTGCACTAATTCTCATATGTCCATGGGGCTTTGCAGGGACTTCAGGCAGAATCTGTTCCCTTACCTTTCCTGGCTTTTGCGTATTCTCTTCCTCTACTTCCAAAGCCAGCAGCATTGTACCTCTCTGGGTTTTCTCTGTGGTTGTACATCCCTCTGACTTGCTTCTTTTCTCTCATTCTTTCTCTGTTAAGGATTTGTGTGATTAGGGCTGGGGGCTCAGCAGTTAAGGCACTTGCCTGAAAAGGCTAATGACCTGGATTTGATTCCCCAGTGCCCATGTAAAGCCATATGCACAAAGTGATGCATGCATCTGGAGTTTGTTTGCAGCAGTTGGAGTCACTGGTATAACCATTCTTTCCCTCTCCCCCATCTCTCCCCTCTTTTCCATCTCTCTCTGCTTGCAAATAGATAATGTTTTTAAAAAGTATTTGTGTGATTATATTTTATCATTACCTATATAAGCCAGGATCATTCCCCCATCCCAAGATCCCTAACTTAATTACTTGGATGGTAACAGATCCTAGGTGTTTTAATCCACTTACTGTTGCTGACAACACCTACCACAGAATGGGTACGTTTTACAGAAAACATGATTTATTTTTACTAATGGTTCTGGAGGTCCAAGGTCAAGAACTCACATCAGTTGATGTCCTTTGTGTAGGTTTAGTCAAGAAGCCAATCATGGGCATCAGATAATCAGAGAAAGGTTGTGTGTGTGTGCGTGCGTGCGTGCGTGTGTGTCTGAGCACATGTGTGTCTTATTCATGGCTTTCCCTCTCCAAGTCACCAGCTTAAATCATGAGGGTTCCACCCTGATGACTTTAGTCGAGATCACTTCCCAAAACTCTCTCCTCTGAACACCATAATTGGATGAAGTTTTCTCCTTTTTTTATACCTCACAATGGCGATGAATCTTCAACATGTGTCTAGAAGGGGCAAACTATATTCAAACCATAGCCGACATGGACATCACTGGAGGTCATTACTCTGTCTTCACACATGGGTAAATTTTAAAACATCTTCTGATCTCTGATCATTCTGAATAAAAGTAAACAATGCTTGAGGGAGAGAGAGAGTGCTAATCTAATGGGGTTAGTAAGTTTGGGTTTTGGTTGAGTTTTACAAGCCAGGGTATTCAGTTATAGAAATTAGATAATCATTGCAACTCTACCTAGGTTTCACAGTGAAGTCTTAATAGTGAAATTATATTGGAGGAAAACAAATTTTTATATGACACATTCTAAAGTCTGCCCAGAGCCCTTTCCCCCTTCTTCCCCTTACTCAAAACATGATATATTGTAGAAGCTTCCAAACCCATAGTTATAATTAAAAAGACAAGCAAAAGATATGCAGCCACATGCTCAAGGTGAGCCTGAAGATATCCAAACCCAGATTTATAGAAAATGAGCTTTTCAGGGGGCTGAAACTGAAGAGGCTAATCTGAAATAAAACTCAATTTTCTCCAGCACAGCAGCCTGGGGTTACTTGAAACTGGTCTTTTTTCAGCACTGAGTTCTCAAAAATGAAAGTTTACACAGATGATCAGAAGCCAAGATTGCAGCGTTGTGCAGGGAAGGCGAGCACGTGTTTTGGTTGGAAGGAGGAAGAATGTTCAATTAATCCTGAAATGTTTGCAAAAACAAATGATGGGCAGAAAAAAAAACTTAACATGAAAAAGGTGTGAGTCTTTATGTACCAACCATCTCCACCAGTCTGGGAGCTGCAAACACATCCACCAGCCAGGCTAGAACACAATGCACATGGGCAGGCCTCAGTGTCTGCACCCTAGGCTCCAGCCTTTCTGGGATCTTGGCTTCACAGACTCCTCTTCAAAAGGGACCAGAAGGGAAAGGCACACCTTCATCCTGTGCAAGCAGCTGTCCTCTCTTTAGTCTCTGACCAGTAGCAGAGGAAACCCAGGCAAACAGAGTAAGTGATCCCAACAGGCCTGTCAAAGTAAGGGGTTATCTCTCTGTTCCTCACTTTTCTCTGCCCTGGGCACTCTGAGCACTGCAGATTATTTGAGGGTTGCCTTGGCTTTGACCCCTTTAATAGAAGAGCTATCTGAAATGTATTGTATTCCATTTAAGAAGTTGCCTCATTGCTTCATTAACAATGAGTAGATAATTCAGTTAAGGCAAAATGCTGGCACGTGCAAACAAAAATGGCGCTTCTGAGGGCATGCTGCTAGGCTCTTGACTCAGGGTCCCAGTTGTACCCGATGAGTTGAGTCCAGGCTGCCATTTCTTTCTTTCTTTTTTTAAAAAAAATATTATTTGTTTATTTGAAAGCAGAGAGAGACAGATCAAGAGAGACAGAGAGAATGGGTGTTCCAGGGCCTCTTGAACTCCTGACACATGCCCACTTTGTGCATCTGGCTTTACATGGGTACTGGGGAACCAAACCTCAGTCATTAGGCTTTGCAGGCAAGTACCTTAACTACTGAGCCATCTCTCCAGGCCTGCCATTTCTTTATTAGTGATTGTCATTTGTTGCAGCCCACAGGGAGCCCACCACTACACTTGGCACTCAACAGTGTTCACTTCAGAGGTACTAACTGTTCCCAGAATCCTCTGGACCCTCCTGAGAGCTAATATATATATATGTGTGTGTGTGTGTGTGTGTGTGTGTGTGTGTGTGTGTGTGTGTGTGTGTGTAAGTATATCTATCTTTGTTGCCAAATGCTCAAGGCAGGCCCAAATGAGGAAGGTGTCAGGCCTGGGAACACTGTAAAAACAGAGTCACAAGACCGATTGAGAGCCAGTCTAAACAGGAAAATGATGTCAGTTTTGCAAAGCTGAATTGGAGATGTCTGTGGGGCCCTGGATGGATGAGCAGTAAGTCATCATGGAACTTTCAAGAGAAGTCAAAGAATGAGCCTGAGATTTGAGACTCATCTGCTTTGGCCTTCAAGTTAAAGTGAAATCCCAGCTTTCTTTCTAGTGGTTTACATTTGATATATGTTTCTCCATCCCTTTGGTTGGTTGTTGTGGCTGTAATTTGTTTTTCTTTGCTTTACATGCAACGAAATCCAGAGATTCACCAATGTTCAGCAAGAATTTGACCACTGAGCTACACCCTCATTCGTTTCCATGAATGAGCTACCCCATTCGTTTTCAGTGCACCATATAACTTGTCTTTTTTTGCTGTTGTTGGTTTGTTTGTTCAAGTGCACTATAGAATATGTCTTTGTGTTTTTAATATTCAACCAAATAATCTACCTTTCAGTAAGTAAATTTAACTTTCTTATACTTCTCTGTGCACTAATATAATTGAAGTTGTTTTTAGCTTTATATTTTATGTTTCTGCCTACTTAAATCTTTGTGTCTTATCTCTTTTCCTGCCTTCTAATAGATAACAGATTTCTGTAATTCTTTCCCTACTGCCTCTGTCAGTTTACAACCCATAAGTTGTGTTTATCGTCTGTGGCGGTTATCTTGAACTTTTTACCATAAACATCCAGACATCAATTTCCTCATAAAGTCTAATGTGTTCCTTATTTCTATACTTCTGCCGCACGCAAATAGAATCTCACACACTTGAAGTCAATGTTGATTACTTTCGTCCATCATTTGGTTATGCAGCCTCTTTAAACCCTGAACATTTCAACATACAAAAATAGGGCTGGAGAGATGGTTCAGAGGTTAAAGGCACTTGCTTGCAAAGCCTGATGACCCAGATTTGATTACTTAATACCACTTCAAACCAGAGGCACAAAGTAGACCATGTTGTTTGCAGTGGCAGGAAGCCCTGGCACACTCATACTCTCTTTCTGTCTGCCTCCTTCTCTCTTTTAAATAAATAAAAATATTTAAAAATAAATAAATCTAATTATTTTAAAACAAACTTAAATATAATAACTTGAAAATATTTGTGTGATTACAAATTGTTTCTTACAGCCCCACTTTCCCTCTAGACTTAGCTTTATTCTTTTTAAAAAGTATATTTATTTCAGAGAGAATGGGCAAACCAGGGCCTCTTACCACTGCAAATGAGCTCTAGACACATGCTCCACTTTGTGCATCTGGCTTGACATGGGTTCTGGGAAACTGAGCCCAACCATCAGGCTTTGCAAGTAAGCACCTTTACCCACTGAGTCTTCTCCATAGCCCTAGCTTTATTCTTACAGAAGATTATTTTTTGTGTGAATTTTTTTGTTACAGTTACCTTTTCATTGCTGGGACAAATGCCTGATCAGAAGCAGCTTATGGAAGGAAAGGTTTTATTTCAGGCTTACAGATTCCAGGGAAAGCTGTATCACAGCAGAAAGAGAGAAAGAGTCACCAACACCAGCGAGCAGGAACAGCCAGAGTTAAGCTTGCTCTCTACACACCAAGTAGAGCTGGATTCAAGATCCACCCCCAGTAACACACCTCCTCCAGCAGGGATCTGCCCGCTGGAGACTTAAGTAGGAAGTTTAATCTTAATCAAAAAAACCTCAGTCTATGAAGGACATACATTTACATTCAAACCACCACAGTGATTAATTTCTAAGGATAATAAAGTTTTTAGACTCCAGGTCTCTAGCAATTTTATTATTTCTCTCTCACCCTTAAGTGATAACTTTAAAAGTTTTAAACTATGAGTTTGCCTGTTACCTCCCCTGATACTGTGAGGAAATTAATTTGTTCTCTTACAGCACACATTGGGGCTGAGGAGAAGTCTGCTGTCTCTCTGTCTTTGAAGTCTCACTGGTTTCTCTGGGTAGATTAAGCTTTCTGGCAATCTTTAAGAGCCTTTTTTGGTTATCTTAAGGATCTGGCAGGTCAGTGTGAGGTTCTTGCTTGTTATTTAGGGTGCCCTTTCCACCAGGACTTGTATTATTCTTCAGTGCACAGACATCCTCAGCTACTGTGTTTATAGACAGTGACTTCTGTTCTCCCTTCCTGGCTGTCTGTCTTCTGGAGCCCATATTTAGATTATGTCCTAAATGTGCTTTTGGGTTTAAATTTTTTTCTTTGTTCTTGATATTGCATACTGGGGATTTCTTCAATATTAATTTTATTTCATTTATTCCCTGTTTCATCACGACAAGTTTTAAGATTTTACCATCTATTGTGTTTTAAATTTTTGAATTTTCTTTTTTTATATCAATAATGTAATTTAATTTTTCTTTATGTTCACCTTTTACTTTATTCTCTCTTACAGTTCTAAAGTATGGATATTTCTTCTTTTTACTTAGTTCTTTAAAAATCCCAGGCACTTTTACAAAGATACTATAGTGTTGTTTTATTAAACTTATTTCATTTAAGGTGATTTTTTTAATTGATAACAATCATTAGTCACTATCATTTTTAGTATTTTTTTACATCTATAAGTTTTATAATTTTCATTTGTACTTGTTTATTCTTTTTATTTTGTTTTTATCTTTATCCCATGATTACCTCTGTCTGAATCCTCATGTCAAAAACTAGCTTCTCCTACATGCTTCTTAGTCCATGTCTGGGGGTGAGCTACTAATGCAGAGATCACATCAGAGGTCTATCAGGAGACTATCTTCAGGGTCAGAACTTTCGGGAAAGCCACAATCCTTCAATATTTGTTGTTGCAGTCAGCTTTCTAGGTGCTGCACAGAGAGAACCTGAGCAAAAGCAGCTTGTGGAGGAATGGGTTTATTGGGCTTACGGACTCAAGGAGAGACTCCATCCTGGCAGAGAAAATGATGGCATGAGCAGAGGGTGGACATCACCTCTGCCACAGCACTGCAAACAGTGGCAGGAAGGTGTGCCAAACACTGGCAAGGGGAAGCTAGTTTATAACCCCATAAGCCCGCCCCCAACAACACAGCTCCAGCGAGGTTGTAAAACCCAAACTGCCATCAGCTGAAGACTGATCAATCAGAACACATTCATTTGTTTGTAGGGGACACCTGGATCAAACCATGACACTTGTCAAAATAATGGACTTTTTTGTAGCTTATTTCAAGAGGGGATCCAATTTCAATCTCCAACTTAAAACAGTGACTCTGGTCTCTGTTTCATCTTGCGTTGGGCATATCTATCGTACCAAAATGAAATACCAGCTCACCTGGGTCCAACTCTTGATCTCAAAGCACAGTAGCCTGCGATCTCAGCCTGGCTTGTGGCTTCATTGCTGATCTACTTCTGGTTTGTATTCCATTCATTCATCCATTCATTCATTTATTCATTTATTATGACATAGCCTTACTATGTAACCAAGGCAAGTCTGCAACTTGCTATGTAGCCCAGTTGGGCCTTGAAATCACAATCTTCCCATCCTAACCTCAAAAGTGCTAGGATTATACCACCACAGCCAGCTTTTTTTCTTGCCTTTAATTCTTCCTATATCTTTTCATTTTCCCTTTTTATATTTGATCTCTACTTACATGATCTTAGACATATTAGATGGATCAATGCACAAATTTAGAAAGACAATTTGACTTTTATGTGGAAATGTAGAGTAGTTAAGAAAGTCAAAACCTCAGACATGGATATAGATCCTCTCAGTAATCCTCTGGCCTCATATCCTCAGAAAGTGGAGTCATATGAGGTTCGGAGTCACAGGCATTGAAAAGGATCTGGTCTTGTCAAACCCTTTTGGGAAGGGGCTGGAGAGAGTGTTCATCAGCTAAAGGCACTTGCTTACAAAGCCTGGTGGCACATGTTTGATTCTGCACAAAAGCCAGATGCCCAAAATGCACTTGTGTCTGGAGTTCATTTGCAGCAGCAGCAAGAGACCCTAGCATGCCCATCTTCATATTCTCTCTCTCCCTCTCTCTCGCTCTCTCTCTCTGTCCCTTTCTCTCTCTCTCTCTCTCATAAAAAATAACCTTTAGGAAAGCTTGAAAAAAAACAAAGACTTATGGAGAAAAGAGGTCTCTGTCCACAATCAGAAGGTGCCATGTCTCAGAAAAGAAAGTGTTGTGTTGAGCCCACGTTGCTGGGATGAACATCTCACCAGCCACAACTTATGGGAGGAAGGGGTTTGTTTCACCTTACAGATCCAAGAGAAGTTCAGCAGGGGCGAAGAAGCTGCTTATTACCATGGATCCAAGCAGAGAGAAGCAATGACAGCAACCAGACACCAGTAATAGCCAGCACAAACCATCAGAGCTCAAACTGCTCTCTCCACACCTTTGGGCTAGAATCAGCCCAAAGATCAGCAAAGACCAGCCCCCAAACACATCTTAGGGTTGAACCCCAAGATCCACCCCAGTGATGCCTCCTCCAGCAGGCTGCTGGAGACTTGAGCAGGAAGGTTAACATAAATCAAAAATCCCTGAGGCTACAGGGGACTTTCATTTTCATTCAAACCACCAAAGAGAAGAAAGCTTTCTGAGGTTAGAACAGGTGATAAACCCAAGTGTTTACAGTTCCACAGAGCAAGTGTAAAAAGCACTAACAGAAGCACAAAACGCTACAAAAATATCACTTCCGCATTGAGTGTGAGAATATTGTCCCCAATGCTTCTCCTTAAAATGTGTAGAAAATGGTGCCAACAAAGGTTAGGGGATGGGTTTCCAGGAAGCAAAGCTGAACAAAGATTAGCTCACAGGAAGTGCTGGGGTGCGATTATGCTCCTGAGTTTCATGAGTTGAGTTGCTTGGCCTCCCTACGAGGAGGTGATGGGAGATCTTAAAGAGAAGTCCAGTGGAAAGCAATGATGGTGACGGGGTGCTGGCCCCTGGTAGGGAGCGTAAGTCCTCTGAATTCCCAGGAATTCTCTGGAAAGTGATTTATCAGTGTCAAGTCCATTATCTCTATCTGGTGTCCTTCCTCACCAGGTAATGTCTCCACACATCTGGCCATGGTGTGATGGAGACAGGGAGGCCCTCACCATAACCCACTGCCTTATTGGTTGGACATTCAGCCTCTGAAACTATAATCCGATTAAACCACCTTGTTTCACCATGACAATGCTTCTCCTGGATTCTGTAAGCCTGAAATAAACCCTTTCCTCTCATAAGCTGCTTCTGATCAGGTGTTTGTCCCCACAATGAGAAAGTAACTAATGGATATAACTATTGGTAGGACTCTGGGCTCCCCTTGTCAGCAGAGAGTACCAGCATTGTTGTTTCTGTGACTCATGTTCCAGTGAGGAAAATGAGAATGGATGTTGGGTTGCAAAATGGTTGATGACCTGTTCACTTTCATCCCTTTTGTTCTGTTCTGTGAACTGTATTTTGCAGGCTCTCTTTTCCTCTGACTTCTGAGTATATATGACCAATGGGAATTAATAGGGGAAAACTTGCGATTGGGAGAAGGAAAAAAGCCAAAAAAATTTCTTCACCTCAATTTGCTTCTAATGATACCTCTGGCCATGTCTCCCATGGCTTCAGGTCCCACTGGAAAGTCGGCCAAGGTTCCTATTCCCAAGAGTAAGCCCAGCAACCTGGCTTCTGAACTACATATTTATCTTTTGTCTCTAAGAGAAAAGCACCTCTTCTAGAAATTTCAAATGAATAGAAGCCTATAGTGTGTGGCCTTGTGCATCAAGTGCCTATCACATAGCATAATATTTTCCAGATTCATTCATATAACATACATACATCAATACTTCATACCTTGTATTGCTGAAAGATATTTCACTATATGAGCATACAACATTTTGCTTAGCCATTACCAACTGATGGACACCTGGATTGTTAACTACTTTGGGTTACTATGAATGATTCTCATAACAACACTAGTGTGCATGCTTTCCTGTAGATATGTGTTTCCAACACTTAGGCATGTTTTTCTGAGTCTTACGGTAAATCTAACTTTTTAAGAAACATCAAGTCTTTCCCAAAGTAGTTGTACCATCTTATATCTTCATCTTATATAATGAATTTATTCTTTTTATTTACTTTATTTTATTTGCAAAGCAGAGGGGGGGGGATGGCCATGCCATGGCTCTAGCCATTGGAAATGAACTCCAGAGGCATGCACCACTTTGTGCATCTGGCTTTATGTGGGTACTGGGGAATCAAACCTGGGTCATTAGGCTTTGAAGACAAGTGCCTTAACTTCTGAACCATCTCTCCAGCCCAAATTTATTCTTTTTAATGAACACACAAAATTCTACACTATGACAATTTGCATGTTCTATAATTAATTTAACCCTCTTCTTTTAAAGTATATTTACATTTTCTTTAGTTTTTTATGATCAAAATGAATCATGACCATTCATGGACACATATGTATATACCCTCATGAGTGTTTGTCACAGTCAGCCACATGCCACTGGGATGACCCTCCAAAACCAGACACAGTTATGGGAGGAAGGGATTTATTGAAGTTACAGATCCAAGGGAATTTACACGATGGCGAAAGAGGCTGACCCCCTTTCACAGGTCCAAACAGAGAGAGAGAGAGAGAGAGATGCCATCACCACCAACACCACACACACACACACACACACACACACACACACACACACACACACCACATACACACACACAGCAGCAGCAGCAGCAGCAAACAGGCAGGGTGGAAGGGAGAGATTGCCTTCCCCCCTTATATACTGTCCCCGACAAAGAGGTCCACCTTCCCCTCTTGGGAAGGGCTCACTCTGGAGGTGGGACCCCCTCCTTTACTTAATTCTTCCTATAAGCAACCTCAGAGATCCACCCAAGATTACTAAATAAGTCAAGGTGACAACAAAACTTAACCATCACAGTATTTCTAGATATAAAATTAATATACGAAAGGATAAATTTTTACTTTGAAATATGCTCAAGTATCCCCAAAATGTTGTTACTAATATACTAGTAATCTGAGGACCTATAGGTGCCATAGGTCCTCAGGCTCCCATGGAATACCATTATCAATAGCATATACACACCCCTCTAACACTGGATATAGGTTTTGGTAATCTGCCAAGGAAAAGCTTTATCTTGTTTTAATTGCACAGTTCTGATCACCAGAGGGAGAAGGAAGCCTTTTTTTTTTCAAGTACTCACATATTTATTGCCCAAACAAAAATAGCTAGATTGGCTGAACTCTTGAATTCTTCAGAGCTGTAATGCTTGACTTGTTTAATTTATGCTCTCACAGGAAGTGCTAATTATGATAGTGTTGCTGAAGCCGCACTCGCTCTCTGGAGCGCTCTGCTTATTGGGTGCCATAGGTCCTCAGGCTCCCATGGAATACAACTGAGCCACATTTCTTTAGGTTTATCCTGGTGAAAAAAAAAATGCCTATAGGCTCAAGTTAGTACAGTCAAGTGGATAAGAACAAGTTTTAACTAAAATTGGCAGAGTGAATTTTTTCATTTATTTATGTTTGGCAAATTTATACATGTATATAATGTATATCGATCAAATTTGTTTTCCATTACACTCTGTGATGCTCTTTATGTTTCTACTAAACCCCTTCTTTTTCCCAGTTAGTCTCCATTCTACTTTTGTGTCTTTTTTTAGGTAGGGGGCACTGAATTAAATCAAGTTTGTTTCCACGAACATGGGTGGCGATCAGAGGATGCAACTTACCAATGGATAGAACACCGCAGAACATGACTACCCCTCCTTTTGGAAAAGCAAAGCTCATAGAACAATGAATGTGGGAGATTGAAGGGCAGAAGTGATCTACTTCCCACATTCAACCAGAAGCCCACTGCTTGCCACCCACAAAGTAGAATGTGTCAGAGGGGGTCTTGGGTCTCTGAATATACTGCCATCTGCCAAAAAAAAATTTCTAGCCAAGAGTGAGAGTAGTGTGGATCCAAGGAGATAGACACAAACATGGAGAAAACTTTTGACAGGCATAACCTGCCCTTTTAGCCTAAGAACGGTGGAAGCTTCCTTTAGGATCCATGACCTTCGAAGCCATTGGCTTCTGATTTGGTTCTGAGTACTAGGTATGAATTCCCTCCATTGAGTGGGCTTCATATCCAATCAGAGAAAAACTGATTACCCCCACAGACTGAGCCACTATTGTACCGGTGTGTGTATCTTGCCTGAATGGTAGGTTTGGTAGCTTGCAAATCCATTATTGGTTCATAATCTCAGTGGCCTTTATCCCCAGAAGCTAGCATAGTGCTTTCCAGCACTATGAGGGCTGGTCAGCAGGGAGTTGGCTTCTAGCTCAGTTCCAGCTTGATCTCTCAGTGTCCTGCCACTGTGGTTTGTGGTACCATTAAGCTCTGGCGGACCCAAATGCTTTGGCAAAGACAAACATTGTTTGGAGGGCTTCATGGGCCTCCCTGAACAACGGTTCACCATTGGGGGGGGGGGGTTAACCCAGTGTCTGCACTGAGATGTACCAGCAATAGCCTATTGATAAGGTCTTTTAAAAGTCAGGTTGCTTTCTGCAAATTCTCTGGGACTTTCTGCCATCTGGATACAGATTAAGACATAGAATAACCTGGCTATATCCTAGAAGGAGCTTTGGCCCTAGATTACCACATTGGTGAAAACTGACTTGCCTTCTCTCTCTCTCTCTCTCTCTCTCTCTCTCTCTCTCTCTCTCTCACACACACACACACACACACACTTAACTTTTAAGGTCTATTTTTTTCAGCAGCTAGCATTACCTTGGCATCTTATCTGAACACATTTCACCAACATGACCAATTTAATAAGCCAGGTAATAGGAAAACTCATGACATTTCCAATTGCCAACTTCATTAGAGCCAAGATTCTTCAAACAGAAAACTCAATAAATTACAACTCGTGTCATAGGACGGCTCAATTCTGCTACATCCAGCAATTCTTGGCTGGTGCTTTTAAAAGCTCTGAAGCGTGAGAAACAGATGTTTAACAACAAAAAGTTACAGCAAACATGTTGATTGTGTGTTACTCAAAGCATGAAAGGTTCAAGGAAATGATGTGCAGTATAAGGTAGGTCTTGTTCGTGAGCTTATCATTTAAATAAGAAGTCCCAATGCAGATGTGAATGGCTCCACCTCAGGTGTGTGTTTGGGTGGTACCAGCTTTGAAAGAGTACTTGCCTAGCATGCACAAAGCTCTGGGTTTGGTCACAAGCACTGCATTCAAGAGGGTGACTCCATTTTTATTTGGGGAAAATGCAGTGAGGTTTCATGGAGAAAATGGGATTTGATGCAGGCCGAAGGCTGATATCCCAGCAAGAGATGAACCACCCCAGGCCTATCGTGGAGGCCCCAAATGAAACACTTGAGACAGTGGTGGGGCAAGAAAGAGACCTATAACCACAGCCAATCAGTCATCCCAGGTTAAGTCAGTGAGACAGACACCAACGACTTCCAACACAACCTAAAGTAGAAGCACAGAGACTCTTAAGGTCACAACAACAACAATGAAACAGACTTAAAAGTCACCCTCCATGACTCAGGGAACTGAGTGGAAGAGAGGGTGGAAAGATTGTATGAGCCATGGGGGGAGAGATTACCCAGAGACAACTCATAAAGGGGGGGGGCGACCTTGTTGCCTCCTGAGCTATCCATAACCCATAGCCACATGGATCATTCCAGTGTGCCCACGGAGGAGGATACCCAGGGAATTGGGGGTTGGGAGGAGGGAAATGGGAATATAAGCGCAATATTTACTCTATCAATGTATCTAACTTTGGGCAATAAAGATAAAGAAATGGAAAAAAGAAAATGGGATTTAAACTTTACCTATCAATTGGGTGGAATTTGGAGACAGACTCATGTATAGGAGTCAACAGAAAAGGAAAGGACTTGTTAGATACTGTTATAACACAGAAAGTCTTGAATACCAGATAGAAGAAGCTGGATGTCACTATAGAGGCAACAAGGAGTTGGTCATTTTAAGTCTCCCTCATGTCCTAGAATTTCAGAACTGAATACATAATTTACCATAGAACAGAGCTGACTGCTATGTTTTTCATAAGCCTTCCTTTTTCTTCTGGTCTGTTTCTCCTCTGGTCCTCAACTTTTAGTTATTCAAATACTGCCTTCACTGATTTACAAGGTAGGGTCTTACTCTAGCCCAGTCTATCCTGGAACTCACTATATAGTCTCAGGGTAGCCTTGAACTCACAGCGATCCTCCTACCTCTGCCTCCCTAGTGCTGGGATTAAAGGTGTGCGCCACCATACTTGGCCACATTTTTTTATTCTAAACCAATATACCACTTCTACATTTTATTTAATTCCTTCATATCTACCTTTAATTGACTTCTAAGAAAAACATAGCTGTGAAATTATATACATTATGGATTAAAATATTTTCATATGGGGCTGGAGAAATTGCTTGGTAGTTAAGGCACTTGCCTGCAAAGCCTAGTGACCTGGGTTTGATTCCAGGTACCCAAATAGAGCCGATGCACAAAGTGCTACCTGCACCTGGAGTTTGCAAGGACTAGAGGCACGCATTCTGTCTCTCTCTTTCTCTGCTTGCAACTAAAATTTGATAAATATTTTCATACAGTACATGATAAATGCATAGCCTTTCAAAATGTTTAAACATTGCTCTCTTTGTTCAGTTCTCATTAGTGGTTAATAGATCACACTTGCAAAGCAATAATGAGGTCCCCCTCTGAATGGTTGCCCCTAGCTCTCCTGAGTTCTCAACTCCCTTGTCTCGTCACGTGCACTCTCTCATTGTGTTTTTGTCCATTTTTTTAAGGCTCAGCAGCTGATGAATATATAATATTGCACCAGACAACTCTGAAATCATAGTGGTATAACCAAACAGTGGTGGGTTTCTTGCTCACTGCACAGATAGGACAGCACTCTTCAATGTGACCTAAGTCATGTAAGATACAAGGTCTCCCAGGTCACTGGGCTAGGAAAAGAGGAGCTGGGGTCCCATGGGATTATGGAGAGCCCAGGGCTCAACCCAACTATGAAAGAAGCTGAAAATACAGCAGTTCCCATGGGCATTGGTGGGCCCTAAGGGTTTCTACCATTGAGAGTAGACATAATGATTGACTTAGAGATCCTCTGGGCGGGCCACTTCTCCAAAAGCTGTTTTCAGAACAAGGCTGAGTGTGTGAGAGCTAAAAGCTCAGATGCTTAACTGGGGGCGGGCACTGCTCATCAAATGACCCCTAAGGAATTCAGGTAGCCCAACCTGACACTTATTCTCCATAATTGCCTTTCATTATTATAAAAAGCAAATTGTTTTAGTATTCTCTCCTTGCACTGTTTTTATTAACCCACTCAATCTCTACATGAGTTTCCCATTGCTGACATAACAGATGACCACAAATTTGGTGGCTTTAAGCAACTAAATTTACCATTTTATACTTCCATAGCCGAGAGTTCTAAAATGGGTCTTCTTGGGCCAACCAACCCATCAGCAAGAGTGATTCCTCTCTGGAGGACCCAACGGATAGACAGATGGCTTGGATGCTGGGAAGGATGAGGAGACACCTCTACAGTCCCTGACTTGTGGCCTTTCCCTGTCTTCCTCATATCCATCACTTGGATTCTAAGGGTCCTTTGCTTACACGTGGCCCACTTGCTATCCAGGGGACTGTCCCCACCCTGGGGTGATGACCATACTAACAGCCTCAGCAGGGTTCATTCTCCTCTGCATGTGGCATAGGATACTGGCAGGTCTTCAGAATTAGAACATGCATGTCTTTAGGAGATTGTGATTCTGCTTACAATTCCCACAGGACAAATGTAGAGCATGGATGTGTTCTTTTTGATTGGTCTAGAATTTTCTTTTTTAAACTTTTAATATTTTAGGATATGTTTTTAAATTTTTTTCAATGCTTTTAAATTGGGAAGCTTTATATATGTATTTTAAATATCGGTGTCTAGCTTCCCTTGAAAATTCAGATCTAGGAACAAACAAGGGTTTAATTCCCTCATCAAAGCAACTAGCAGCTTCTAAGCAGTGCTGCCCCTTTAAATGGGACACTGGCCCTTCCAAGCGACCATGACTCCAGCTTTCCTGTTTCTTCTCACTCCTGGGGCCCCCCTGGCTCCCTTAAATCTGCATACTTCCTACTGGATATTGCACCAACCTCTGAATCCCAAGCTGTCACTTTCCTGTCATAGTTGGCATCATGACTGTCCTCCAGTTCAGAATTCTACCACCTGCCCAGAGATACAACACAGCCTTTCTTACCATTCTAGGAAACAAGTGGGTCCATGCTTTGGGAGGGACAGGAGGCAAGGCTGGGTGATACAAGCATTCACAAGACCCATGTCATAAGCCTGGAAAAGCACACATAGTGCATCCTGCGACAAGGGATTAAGTTGTAATTTGCTGTCTCTAGATCAAAATCCACCCCCTCTTTTTGACACCCATCCCCCAACTCCCTTCAGCCCCAAGAATGTGATCTTCCTTAATGAATATCTTTATTCTGACAACAGGCCTGATTCTGGCTGCCCTCCAAGCCACACGTCGCTGGCTTTCATTGTCCTCGTGGGCTTGCGTGAAGGGCAGATCACTCAGCCTGACTCGAGGCTGGGATGCCCGCATTAATAACCTCGCAGCCGGCTCTCCGTCTTCATCAGCCTCCACTGGCTGGGCATGTGAAGGGCTGCTCAGCAGAGCTCTTCATTAACAAGCCAGACCCACGGCTGCTTCACCCAGCACCCAAAATCACATTAGCCAGGCACCAAGGCTCCTGTGACTGTCCTCACACACTGACGGGGAGAGAGAAGAACTTCACATGTGATGATGTCAAACTCTCCCAAAGGTCATGGAGGGTGGGAGCTGCCACTCAAGCTAAGGCTTCAAGCCCTGTCCCCTGGGGCCACCTCTGTGACTCTTGCCATTTCTATAGGAGGCATGTAATTTCATTCACTTAACATGTTCCTTTAAATCAACTGTTATAGATATGATTATTTTAGAGCCATCCTTGACAGAAACCGCCACATACGAACATAAAGACGCTAATTATACTTCTCTAGTACACATGAAAATTGAGATATTGATTTAATTGATTAAAACTCAGCACTTGGGAGACAGAGATTGGATCACTGTGAGTTTAAGGCCACCTTGAGTCTACATAGTGAATTCCAGGTCAATCTGGGCTAGAGTGAGACACTGTCTTTAAAATCCAAAATAAAATAAAATAACATAAAATAAAATTCAACTATTTAACATTAAGTAAGAAATGTAACTAAACATGTGAATACTAGTTGCATGAATACTGAAGGTGCCATGTTTTGGAAAACTCAGATCAAATCTATCCTTCCAGCTCAGAACAGAGTCTGTACAAATCCCATCTCTGCCCTCCTAAGGCTGCCTGAGTAGCTTCAACACAAAAAGATGGGGGCTGGAGAGATGGCTCAGCAGATAAGGCACTTGCCTGCAAAGCCTAACAATGCAGGTCCGATTCCATATTACCCACATGATGCCAGATGCACAAAGTGTCACATGTGTCTGCAGTTCAGCCTTATTCTCTCTCTCTCTCTCTTTCTGCTTGCAAATAAATAAATATATTTTTTAAAAATCTCAAAGTTTCCTGCCTATAGCTCCCAGTATCACTGACGAGTTCTTTCTCATATTTCACCTGAATCTCTGTCCTTACCTGTTTCCTCACACTTCGGTCTAGTAGACATTCTACACCTCCCACGAAGTGGTTCTAGAAATAGCCTTGATTTTCAAGTGTGACCCCTGAAGGAGGCCTGGTAGAAACCAGCCTGGAGCTGGCTGCAAGTTCTGAGCTGAACCTGGGCCTCATTTGAGAGGTGGACAATGAAGGAAAGATGGAGAACACTCAGATGTCTTACCTATGCTCACATAGCAAATCACCAAGCTTCAGTGACGTGGGACTAAACCCACCCGTCAACTGAGAGACGGGGCTTCAGGTTCTGCTAGACTGAGCACCAGCTGGGAAGCCATGGGAGGTGCTGGACTTGAAGAGATAGGAGTTAGGAGTCCCGGCACGCAGACTCCAGGACTCTGAGGCATCCTGTGCTAACATAGGTCATCCTCCATGACAGCTGTTCTACCTTCCCTAAGCGAAATGTCTGCCCACCCCCATGTTCCCTTCAGGGCCTCCATGTCCAAGTGCATTACAGAAAGGAGAGGAGTCTGGAATGGTGACTCGGTGATGGAGTGGTAACTCCATCATAGGAATCTGTTCCCCAAGAGATCAGTGCTAGGGCTATTGAGGTACTGGGGTACTGAGGTACTGGGGTACCGGAATACTGGGGTATTAAGGTACTGTGGTACTGGGATACTGAGGTACTTGAGTACTGGAATACTGGGGTACAAAGGTACTAAGTTACTGAGGTACTGAGGTACTGAGGTACTGAGGTACTGGGGTACTGAGACAGAGAAAGTAAACAGACTCCATAGTTGCCCCAGGGAACTGGGTGGGGGAAGCTGTGGGAAAGTCACCTGGGATTCTGGGAAAGCTGTGGAATTAGACACTGGGCAGTGTGAGAAGTGTAATTCCTCCCCTGGAAGAGACTATCAATACTCCAGGCGCTCTGTTTCAAAAGGTCCCATTTAATGACCATAAATGAAACCATCTTAATAGCCCATCTGTCACCCACCTTGTGCAAACATTTAACTATGTTTACATGCTACTCACAAAGGAGATGGTGGCCTGGAGCTATTTGCCCCCATGAATCTGTCCCACTGGATGATGAATGAGTGCTTAATGCCAGAGGCACAAAGATGGCTGGCACCATAGAGATCCCGAGAGTACCCAGCAGCTCAGAGAAGCTGCTTAGCCCTGGGGAGGAAACACAGCCTTGGCTTCCCCTCTGCCCTTCCTTCTCTCTAAACATGGGTGATAGCACAGCACCCCTCCCTAGGGAGCTTTCCCTGCTGAGGGGAGTCAGAGGAAGAGCAGGTGCTCTGCCCGGCAGGGTGCAGCTCAGGGCTCTCATCTCGCTTGTCCGCTGTCCCCTTCCTACTTTGGTTTTTAAGCATATTCTTTTTGTTTTGTTCTGTTTTGTTTAGTTTTCAAGGTTGGGTCTCACTCTAGCCCAGACTAACCTGGAATTTACTATGTAGTCTCAGGCTGGCCTCTAATTTAGCAAGTGCTGGGATTAAAGGCCTGCCAACCATGCCCGGCTCTCAGCATACTCTCTACACCTTTCTGCTTTCCTTAGACCCTTACCTGCCTCACCTGAAGAAAAGCCAAGGACAGCAAGAGGCAAGCAACACACGAGCTGCCTGACTTGTGATTTATACTCCATGTCAACCATGTCATAAGCACTAAAACTTTCAGCTAAATGTGAGATTGATATTATTATATGGAATCCATCTGTTCTTTGGACTTCCATTTAAGGCATACTGCACATTTTGGGGGGTATGTTTCTCTCCTAGTACATGCTTACCAATAATGTGACAGAGAAACATTATTTTATGTCCTCTGTAAGTTTCTTCTCATGGGCTGTTATTCAAACAGTACATCTCATTCATGTACAGGAGTCTCTTGAGTTTTCTCACTCCATAGTATATGCTAATGTATGAAAGAAGGGACAAGAAAACCAATTATTCTGTATTCTAACTGAAAATATGGCTGGATGTGGTGGTGCACACCTTTAATCCTAGCACACGAGAGGCAGAGGTAGGAGGATTGCTGTGACTTCAAGACCAGCCTGGGACTACAGAGTGAGACCCTACCTTAACAAAACAAACAAAATGTTTTAGATACTTAGGAATTATGCTAGAAAGGTAACTCTGTGGGCAATGCACTCGCCATGTAAGCCTGAGTACAGATCCCCAGCCTGCATATAAACCCTGGTGTAGCAGCAAGCACTTGTAATTCCAGCCTCGGGATGCGAGGTCCACAGACCCGCTGGCCAACTGGTCCTAAAATCTCCAGCCCGAGGAGAGATACAATCTCCAAAAATAAGGTAGAGAAGTCACCGGGAAGACATTTGATGTTGTCAGCCTCTGGCCTCCACGTGAATACACACACATACACACACAATATAAGTGTGCTAGATCTATACACATGGATCTCCAGATTGGCTTCCAGCTTGGCAATGGCTGAGGTGTAGGCATACTTGAATTCATTCCATCACTTCCATATTTGTGGGTACTTAGGTGGTGTCCAGACTTTCGTCATTTCCCAGGATGCCACAGTGAACACAGCACGAGTATAACTTGTCAGAATTGGGAGGGCTGAGTCAAAGGGGAGCTCATTTAACATTGGTCTATGAGGATGGAAATGGTCAAGGCAGATCTTACCAGTATCCCTCATAGCTTTTCTCCTAGTATAGACTCTTGACTTCACACGATGTCTGTGTCTCAGATGTTTTATGTTTCAAGGAGATGATTAAATTTTCTTCAATCATTGGAATATGAGGTGTAACTGATGAAATACACAGAATGCTGAAAGATCAGCCTCTACCCATCTATTCCCATTTATTTTCTCCCCAGCAGTATGCACTTCAAGACGTGATGGCGAACAAGTACATGAAAAACAGAATAGGACCTAAAACCAGCGCTGTGGGTTCTCAAATTCTCTTCTCCATTTAGCTGGACTTTGGTAAATCAGTACCCATTCAATCTTCAGAATTTCCATTTGTGATTTTACATATGAATCAAATCTATAGGCTTTAAGCAAAAATGATAGGTTTACAGCAATACTGCAGATCTGTTTTGAAGTTGGGTCAAGATCACACAGTGCCTGAATGCTGCCTGATCCAGCAGAAAAGAATGTGAAATTTGCACTGAGTCTAAAAATGAGTTGCTGTTCCATTACCATCCTACCCAACACTGAGTCCATGAAGGAGGTAGATGCCTATGGATGGTTGGGTAAAGCAGATCGGGCTTCTACACACAAAATTTGTTAGAAATAGAAATATTAACTATAAGCATCATTGATAGCCTTGTGACCTTAAAACTCCTGCACAACTATAGGTCTTCGTTTCCTCATCTATGAAACTGGCCAGTGTGGGATGCAAAGCAAATTCAGAAACTATCTTTTTTTTCTGATATATATATATCAGAAAACCCTCCATCCAGTCTTGAATACCAACTGGATAGTAAAGGAAAAAACAAATTTGATCCAATCCACTGGGAATCAATTTAACCAATGCTGATCGCAGTGTCCTGGGTATTAACCCAGTCTCTTTCAGATTAACATTACATTTTTTAGCATTTTTCTTCCTCCTGTTTCTCCCTGTGCAGCCCATCTTTGGAGGGTTCTCTGAGGAGCTCATACCCACCTGGGCATGGTCCTGTGCTGTCTAATGAGTCCCTAGTTACAGGGTGGTCCGCTGCCACCCAGTGGAGGGCTCTGTTTCCCATGTGCTCTGTTCTCTTGGCTGGATCAGTAGGCTCTTGTTGAACTGTGTCCACCTGAATTCAGTCCCTACAATCAGAAGCTGGCCTCAGCCCTCAGCTGCAGTGACACTTTAACACAACTCCATGAGCTTGTCCTTAGACTCCCCAGCCCGATTCTAAGTGGATTCTGGATGTATCTCCTAGCATAGCATTGGCTGCCACTGAAACATCTCATATTGCCATAGGCTAAAACATGGGATTCATTCTCTCACTCTGGGAAACTAACTCAGGGCTTCTGTGGGAGTTCTATGAAGTCATCACAGATCCAGGCTTCCTGTGTGCTTGTGCTTTGCTGGGCCTGCTTGATGGTGATGCATACCAGCCCCCAGGGTCCATCTGAACATAATGTGACAGAAATGACAGGAGATGATAGACAGACTCACAGTGTTTTCCTACCAGGATGGCCTTTTGTTAGAGACCTTCCTAGAAGTTCCACTCAAACTTTTACTTACATTTCCTTGTCTATAACATTTCTACGGCCATTATGCTGCCAGGATTACCAAGAAATGAAGCCTGGGACAATGACTGTCTAAGAGTTGGCATGCTTTAACAAAGGCATGCATATTAAGGAGATATGCCGTCACTACTGGCACCCCAGTTGACCACATTCAAGGCTCAGGCTTCATCACCTAACAGGACAGTTTTGATCATGACCCCGAAGAGGATGTCTCACCAACATCGCTTCTGACCTACCTTGTCTCTCGTGACAGTGTGTCCCCATCCCTCCAGAAACACACATGGACATCTGCCCAATGAAGAAATGTCAGGTCCCACCTGTGCCTACTTCTCTGTTTCCCTGTTTGCTTCCTCTCTTTTTCCCACAGCCCCACACAGATGGAAAAATTAGAATTTCTATTTCCCTTTTCTTCCTCCCTGTTTTCCTTCCTTCCTTTTTCCTTCCCTCCCTTCCTTCCTTCCATTTTTTCTCTTTCTTTCTGTCTTTGACCCTCTCATGTCCCATCTCAGAACAAGGGACAGAATGAGGAAGGCAATGGTTTCCATGGGCAATGAAGGGAAAAAACGTAAATGTACTTATGTGATATTTTGAATATCATGTGGCATTATTGCTACCATAGACTCCTGGTTTTTTTATTTATGAAACATATGGTAAGTACTACATAGATGACCAATGGAGTTGAGGGGGTTAGAATGAGACAAAATACAGAAATGTTTTGTCATAGGGGCAGCACATTGCACGTGCTTATTAGACATTAACTGCTATTGTTACTGTTATTTACATGGGGAGGCAGTCTGCACCTTTGCTCCCAGCAAGAAGGCTGGCAGGCAACACAGGCTCTCTCTCACCCACCGAGGCCATTATGCACTGTTACAGTTTTTGTTTTGCTTTGCTTCAAAGCCCACTTTTTTTTGGAAACAAGAGATTTCTTTTTTCCTAAGGAAAGGAGGAACTAGTCAGAAAACTAACTTCTAATTAACTCTGTCCCTGGGTGTCCTGTAACTGGGGGTAAGTCACAGGTCTTTAGGAAAGGGGGCTAATTGGAAGAGGAAAGATTGATGATGGTCGGTGTGGACGGTGATGGAGAATTACGGCTGGAGGCTGGGTCAGCTGAAAGAGACCTCATTGGAGAACTGTAAATTACTTCTTACCCCTGGTGACCCCCCGCGTTATATGTTGTTTGTGTAGCACACGCTCAAGAGAGCATACGTCTTAAATAAGGCCAGATGGGAATTGATCCATTGACAGTCAGTTGGGAGGTTGGCTGGGCGAGTATGCTAGGCATACCAGCAACTCTAAACTGGAATTTCACATAAATACGTTTGAAGAAATATTAGCAGGGAAAGGAAGGTGAATATTCTATCTTCCCAGGTGTGCCTTGCCCAGAGTCCACCAGGTACAAAGGATTTCTATATGGCTGAACAAGAAATCCCCAAAGATGTGGAACCATGGGCAAATCAGTAATTTCAATCTAATTTGAACTAATTTGCAAGGAATTATGGGTGACTGTGGTGGTTTGATTCAGGTGTCTCCCATAAACTTATGAGTTCTGAATGTCAGGTCCCCAGCTGGTGGCAATTTGGGAATTGAAGCCTCTTGGAGGCAATGTCTTGTTGGGGACAGGCTTATGGATGTTACAGCCAGCTTCCCCTTGCCAGTATTTGGCACACTTTCCTGCTGTCCACCTGATGTTGATCAGGAGGTGATGTCCAGCCTCTACTCATGCCATCATTTTCCCTGCCATCATGGAGTTTCCCCTCAAGTCTGTAAGCCAAAATAAACCCATTCCTCCCATAAACTGCTTCTGGTCAGGTGCTTTTTGCATAGAAACATGAAGCTAAGTACAACAGTGAATTCCTTTCAAGTACAACATAGAGAAATATAACCTTGGGTAAACAGACTGCAAGCAGCCAGAGACAGTCAAGACCTGGGCCCATCTCAGACAAGAACTATGAAGATCTTAAAAGCTGAGGGAAACTCCAGCTTGGGTCAGAGCAGCAGTGCAGGGAAGCAGGAAGGGTGGGCAGGGTTTGGAAGGGCAGGAGGGCTTCGGCATGGTCTGCTGCAAGAACCTGGGGATGTGGTTCTGTGAAGATCTGGGAGGACTATTGATCCCTATTTCTTCCAGCCTCCCATTCAAAGAAGCTGTGAGAGATGTCGCTAACCAGGTGTGGAAGGGCTTTCTTTACATCTCCTTTATGGAGAGCAGCTCCCAGTAGAATGCCTGAGATCTCTTTGCCCCTGGGGAGAAGAAGCTATGTGTATCCACATGGATGGAAGAGGACTCCACAAGAAAGTGCTTAGGAACAATACAGAGGAAAGCCTGGGTCTTCTATGGCTTTATTCACAGCTAATGGGATGATTACCTATGTATACCATCTCGTTAAGCACACTCTGCAAACAGATGTTGCAAGTGATGTTACAATGTTACACGTGAGGAAATTGAGGCACACAGCAGTTATGAAATTTGCCTAAAATTACATACTTTGTAAGCGGTAAAATTAAGATTTAAACCCAAATCTGATTTCACAGACTCATGCTATTGTAGGAATTTGTCACAATATCAGTTTTTTTTTGTACTAAAATAGCTCAACAGCAAAACTTACAAAGCAACTGATTTTCTTTTCTTCTTCTTTCTCTCTCTCTCTCTCTTTCTTTCTTTCTTTAGACATGGTTCCACTGCATAGTCCAGACTAGTCTCATTATGTAATACAAACTAGCCTCAAACTCATGGCAATCCTTCTGCCTCAGCCCCCACACCCCAGAGTGCTGGGATTTATAGATATGAGCAACCATGCCTGGCTGAGTCTTTTAATCTTCACTGAAAAAATACTGCATCTGCATAAAATTCTGCAATGCAATTTTGAGCTAATTACAGAGTTTTTCATTTCACTCAGAGCTGTCCTGAGTGAAAAAAAAAAGTGTTTTCCCCCATCTTTTAAACTAATTATCTCTCATTTGTGTCTTTAGTTCATACCTGCCTTTTTATTTTTAAAACTCAGTATCCAGAAAATAAGTTTTGAAAAAAAATCAAATAAAGAGTTACCTTGAGATCGCACCTAGGACTCCAGCTGTGTCTCAAGGGTTCCCTCTGAAGGTCTTTTTTGGGGAGCCCTCCGGTGCCTAGCAACTATGTTGAAAGAGGGGCCGGTATCTAAGTGCATTGCACACACAGTTTCCCTGCCTTCTCATAGCTGTCAGTTTCTCTTAAGAAAATTTAGCTTTATTTCAGAAATAAAAATAGCACCAGTCATTTGTGTTCATATTTTACAACTCATTTTGAGAATTAATATTTTATAAGAAAATTATTTTGATTCAAAAATGTGACTTTTAAAAGGTTTATGGTCTTCTTAAGTGTAACTTTCATTATGCCTTGGGGCTGGCAGTTTTTCTAGAGGAATATATACTGGGGTTATTGATGTATTCCTCCCCTTGTGAATTGCCTTTCATGTTCTGAGGTTGGAACATGAGAAATTATTTTCTGTATATAATTCACTCCTTTCTTTCCACCTCCACCCCTCCCTTTTCCTTGGCTCCTTTCTGAGTTTTTTTTTCTTCTCAGTTCAAAAATCAAGTAACTACCAATATCAATGGAAGGTTTTATAAAGAAATAATAAATAACGGGCCAAGTATTAACCAAGCTCAAGTTAATGGAATGAGCAGTTACTCATCAAGCCTAGGAAACTAGAGGTGAAAAATTACACTCTCACTTCTATCTATCTGATGCCCTTCCTCCTTTATTTTTCTTCTGTGTTCCCTGATCTGTGTTGGCTGACTGAGCTCCTTCCCCACCTCCACATGATGGAGAGACAGACACATAGATTTCCGCTGAAGTAGTTGCCGAGTGCTCTTCTGGAAGAACTAGAAGGTGAAAGTCCTATGCTGAAATTGGAGATGCTCACACTGAGGAAATTGCTCAGTGGTTAAAGACACTTGCTTAAAATTAGAGGTGCTCAGGGGCTGCGTGCCATTGTGAGATAGGGCTTTGTGCCAGATCCAGGCACTGTTCCAGGACACCTGCCTGGGAAGAAACAAACCAGCAGATGATGACAGAAAATGGAGGAGAACCAAGATCCATCCATAAGGCAAGAAGAAAGCTGACTGTCCACTATGAGACATGCCACCTCTACCACATCTGCCAGGACCCAGGAGAACTTGCAGAAGCAGCAGCAACATGAACACTGCTCTTACTGCTAGCCTGACAACCGGCTCCAGGGGGATGGTAAGAGACATGGTGATCAATCAAAACCCATCAAAGCAGAAATCCAGAGGCTACAGAGAACTCAACACTAAATCAGACTGCCAACGGCCCTGCCATGGCTCAGGGACCATTGTAGAAGAGGGCGTGGAAAGATTGTAAGAGCCACAGAGTGGGAAGAAGTACCCTGAAGAAGAAGTACCCTCATGACCCCACAGTGAATAGGAGAGAGCCTCCAGGGGAATGGGAATCGGGATGAAGGAATAAAAAAGTATAACCTCTCTCTCTTTCTCTCTCTCTCTCTCTCTCACACACACACACACACACACACTCACACACATATATATGTATATATATTAAAAAGTGAAAAAACTTTTAAAAAATAAATAATTTTTAAAGAGATGTGTATGGTACCAGTGACTGATGCACACTAAACCACCCCAAAACACAGTGGCTTAAAACAAAGTTAATCAAGCTAGGCATGGTGGGCTCACATCTATCATCCCAGTACTCAATTAGGCTGAGGTAGGAGGGTCACCATGAGTTTGAGGTCTGCCTGGGCTACACAGTAAATTCCAGATCAACTTGAGCTAGAGTGAGATCTTGCCTCAAAAATAGATAGATAGATGATAGATAAATTGATTGCTGGGGTTAGGAATGAGGGGAATGGGACTAACACATGATTTGTCCATACAACAAAGTTTCTAATTAATAAAAATTAAAGTTTTTTAAAGAAAGAAAGAAAGAAAGAAGAAGAAGAAGAAGAAGAAGAAGAAGAAGAAGAAGAAGAAGAAGAAGAAGAAGAAGAAGAAGAAGAAGATAGGGCTGGAGAAAAGACAGCGGTTAAGGCACTCACAGAAGGACCAGAGTTCAATTCCCAGCACCCACATCAAACAAGATGCACAAGGTAGTGCACACATCTGGAGTTGGTTTGCAGTGGCTAAAGGCCCTGGTGCGCCCATTCTCTCTCTATCTCCCTCTCTCTCTCTTTCTCTCTCTTTATCAAATAAATAAAATATTTTTTTAAAAAAAAGAAAGTAATGGGAGGTGATTATGATCAAAATGCATTATGTACATGTATAAAAATTGTCAGTAAAAAAGTTAAAGAGAAAATAAAAAGATTGCGTATTTCTCTTGGTCTCAAGACGCAGAGAAAGGCTAGTCTGGTGTTCTCTGGCCTCTGTTCTGTGATCAGCTAGCGGCTTCCTTAGGGATGGCTTGGGGTTTTTCTGGTCTCGAATGGGCTTGTATGGGACAGTTCTGCTCTCCCCCCTCATGCCCCTCTCTCAAGCGGGGTTCAGCCCGCTTGTTCTGGTGGTATGATGTGGCAGATGGCCAAGAGAGAAGAAAGGAATGAACGTACATATGCTTCTCAAGCTTCTGCTTGCTCAAGTTTATTATCTCATCTTCCAAGTCTGGAATTCAGAGGGAGGGGACGAAATGCTACAGGGCAGAGAGCCTGGTATTGGGATCCCAGTAATGCAATCAATCTACCCAAGCCTCCAAATTAAATCTTAAAGCTGGACAAAAAAAGGAACATTTTAAAAGCAAAATCCAATTGACCCTCATTATTTGTGGATTCCATATTTGCAAATTTGCCTGCTCTCTAGGATGTATGAGAACCTCACAGTAAATGCTGAGGCATGCTTTCCCAGTGTTCACGGACATGTGCAGAGCAGGGGAAATCAGAATCTCCCAGCATGTTCGTTCCCACCTGAGCTACAGCCTGGCCAGGCTTTGTCCCATGTTTCAGGTCTTCTACTATAAGCAAGCATTCCTTTGTGATGTCTCTCACACAGTGGGGCTACATTTTGTTCATTTGATGGGTGATTCTGCTGCTGTTTCAGATGTCCCCCAAGGACAGAGCTACAGTGTTGGCTGATGTTTCTGAGCCCAAGGCTGTACAGTGTCTCATGGAGAAACTATGTGTGTTAGATAAGCTTAGTTCAGACATGAGCTGATCATGAGGTCAATGGTTATGAATCAACTATGTAGTTAGTATTTTTAAACAGACACATATCTAAAGCAAGTTATGTGCTGATGGGATTGAAAAAAACATCATGAAAACCAGAATCTCATAGGAAGCTAACCTTGTATTTCTCCCAGAAATAACTGTTCAGCAACCACTGAACTGTTGACTTGATAGCACATAATTAGCATCAAGAATGAAAACTGACTGTTTTTTCAATATATCTCCTGAAAAGGATTAAAATAACAAAAGGCTATATTCTTGTCACCATATCTTATCACCTACTTCCAAAACTCAAACCAAAACAACTCTCTTATGCAAGGTCTCACTCACACAGAACAATTTTAGGAATGGGGTACTAATTGGTAAAAGGATACATGTCAGTGAGATTCCTGATAACACCCTTCCTGATGAGTAAGTCCAGTTGAGGCTTACTTTTGCAATAATACACTAAAACTTTCCAAGAGTAGTAAAGGTTTCAGAGAGTAAGGGAGGGGGCATATGCGCTTGTCAGTTTTTGAATGAAATATTAATTAGGAAAGAAAAGCACAATGCTATAATAAAAGCCATGGAAGAACACGAATACAGCTTTGTGGATGCTTGTAATATATGAGAGCATTCAAGGGTGTTTTATCTTGTTTGCACACAGCTTGATGCCAAAAGCAATGAGCCCCAGAGAGGGGACTTTGGTTGTGAAGCGACCAGACAACAGCATATTTAAAAATACTGGCTCTGTAGATAGTCAGAACAGCATGTGGGCCATGGTCTCTTCATTCAAAAGATGGAGGTAATAAGGCAATGTAGATATCACCAGACACTCCATGAGTGCTGGTTGGGAGAATTCCATGAATGATCTCATACAGTCCTCACAACTGTTCTCTGAGGCGGGTACTGTTGCTGCCCCATCTCATTTGTGACATAAGAGAGGCAGAGGAGTTAAACAGTCTTGCCAAGAATTCATGTTGGCAGAGTCAGAATTAGATCCTGAGCATCTGATTTTACCTCACTGTAAAACACTGTAACATGAGGTAGTCCTCAGAAAATGCTCAAAGCCAGGAATAGAATAAAGATGGATTGAAAATTTTAAAATATTTTATTTGTTTGCGGAGAGAGAGAGAGAGACAATGGACACGCCAGGACCTCCAGCCACTGCAGACAAACCCCAGATACATGTGCCACTCTGTGCATCTGGCTTTATGTGGATACTGGGGATTCAAACACAGGTCGTTAGGCTTTGCAAGCAAGCACCTTAACCACTGAGCCATTTCTCCAGCTCCAAATCCTTTAAATAAGAATGAGCCACCCTTCCAGCATCCACGCTACAGCCAACTGTGTGCAACAGTTCCTATGAGATATGTGCTCTTTGTGTATGGACTCTGGATCCTTCTTCAGCCAGAAGCATCCTAGGGAAAAGTCTTACCACACCAAGAAAAGCATTCCCCCCTTCCCTCCTCTCCCAGCCCAGGAGAAATCCTTACTTGACTTCATAAATGGAAGATAACAAATCAAAGTTAGATTAGATCCAAGATTTGTGTTTTTAAAAATGCTCC
>PVHP010013481.1:0-40675 GCA_004024765.1 Zapus hudsonius | reverse complement strand
TATATATATATATATATATATATATATATATATATATATATATATATATATATATCTCATATCCCTTCCATTTGTGTTTTTGAACTTATTGTTTTGACTAATTTATCCACTTCCTCAGTCTTGTCTTCAAGGCCTGATATTTAGTTTCCACTTGATTCATTCTGTCGGCAAAGCTTCCGGGCAGCGTTTTGTTTGACTTATCTCATTTCCAGCTTCATTTCAGCCTGGTTTTTCTTTAGGATTTGTATCTCTCTATTAAGTTCAATTCTCTTTCTTGGTTCAACTTCTTAGTTTCATGTAGTTTTTGTTTAATTCATTTAGGCATTTACGTGTTTTATTAGAATTTATTCAGAATTGCATCATATGTTTTATCTGTGCCTTCTTTTCATTCTTTGTAAACATTTATACTCAATTCTTTTGAGTTCTTTGTCTAGAGTTTCCTCTACATAGGTCTCATGAACAATCTCTACTGTCAGATGGGTAGTTCCCAAGGGAAATATTGGCTTGGTTTTTCATGTTACCTATTTTACATTGAGACTTGTCCATTTGGATATAATACTTGGTCAGGTTTTTCTGCTACTCCTGTGTTAAGTGGACATTTGCAACTCTGCTTAGTGTTTTGTTTTGGGGTGTGTGTGTGTGTGTGTGTTTGTGTGTGTGTGTGTGCATGTGCGCTTGAGTGTGCGCTCATGTGTTCTTTTATTTACTCTGCTTAAAGTTCAGTCTTGGAGGTGCTTTGTGCTGATTCAAGGAAAGTGTAAGTAAGGTGATCGCAATTGGACTACAGCTTGCCCTGACTCACATGGGCATCCCTGTCTCATTGTGAGCTTGTTGTCAGCCCTGGGGGAATGGAAGGGGTGCCAGGAAGAAGCCAGTACCTGACCCAGAGCCACAGAGAGTGTGTCAGAGAAAAGCTGGCTTCCAAACTCATCGATATTCAATCAGCAGCAATCTGGGGAAATGGAAAAGATACTGGAGAAAGACAAGCAAAGCAAGAAAAGACAAGAAAGCAAGCAAAGTTATCAATGGCTGAAAGGTGACCACCCAGCAGAAGGAAATAAAGTGACAGAAAAAAATCTGGCACCTGAACTCACCAAGGACTACTGCATGAGAATATGAGGAAGAGAGATAGCATCAGAGAAAAGCCAAACCTCAGTTTACTGATGAAACATCTGAAGTAATGAGGCAGGAACAGAGACAGACGTGGGAGGGAAGCCTAGACTTGAACCAATGGACAGCCCACATGATCAGAGGGGGAATTAGACAACACAGGAGAAAAGCCAGACCTGAGATCAGCAATGGCCAGCCTGCAGGAACACAGAGAGGAGGATCAGAGCCAGCTTGATAAAGAGGCCGGACCTGAAATCCCCAATGGTGGATTTGCTGACGTGCAGGGGGATCAGAGCCAGCATGGGAAAAAAGCCAGACCTAAAATCCCAACGGCAGGGCTCACAGCCACCTTGGGAGAGACTATATCTGAAAAACCCAATCTAGTGGCTCAATTTCCAATTGCATTTCTCCCTGCCCAATTTTTCATCTGTCCAGTTTTGTTGTTTGCATGGAATGACACTCAAGACTTCCAGATCAGGGAGAGATGGCTCAGTGGTTTAGGCACTTTCTTGCAAAGCCTAAGGACCCAGGTTTTATTCCCCAATACCCACTTAAAGCCAGATGCACAAGGTGGCACATGCATCTGGAGTTTATAAAGGAAAAAAAAAAGACTTCCTGATGGTCATGGTTTTGTTTTCATTCTGTCCTCCTTGACTTCCCCTGCAGTGCCAGGTCAGGAAATGAGCAAACCCATCCTTGGGCGGATTTGCCACAAGTACAATGATCAGAAACAGTGGTCCTGCCTGGTGGGACCTAGGCAATAGTGTGTAGTGGATAAGGGAACAATTACAACTAGTCATAAGGAAATACCAGAGAGTTGTAACATGAGGAACATCCTACTTAAAAATAAGGGTACACCCAGGCATATAGACACATGTCTGTAATCCCAACACTCTGGAGGACAAAGCAGAGAAATCATGAGTTTGAGGCTAGTCTGGTCTACATACAGACAGCCTGCTTTGAATTTTTTTTACTAATATCACATTACCTGGAGAGGAAAGCACATCATGCAGCAATAGCAACAGGTGTGTGATGGTCCAGGGGTAAGACAGGGTGAGGCATAAAGGCTGTCATGTTTGATCCAGGTGTCCCCCACAAACGAATGTGTAATCGATCCTCAGCTGATGGCAGTTTGGATTTTACAACCTTGCTGGAACTGTGTTGTTGGGGGCAGGCTTATGGGGGTTATAAACCAGCTTCCCCTTGCCAGTATTTGGCACACCTTCCTGCCATTGTTTGCAGTGCTGTAGCAGAGGTGATGTCCACCCCTCTGCTCATGCCATCATTTTTCCTGCCAGGATGGAGTCTCCCCTCAAGTCTGTAAGCCAAATAAACCCATTCCTCCACAGGCCACTTTTGCTTGGATTCTTTCTGTGAAGCAACTAGAAAGCTGACTGCAACAAAGACCAAGGGAGGCAGGCCACAGAGCCGTGAGGGTATGGACCAAGGGGCAAGTAAATAGGGATAACCCAAGAGACAGAGCAAAGGCTACATCAGGGAACTATGAGAGAGTGCAGGCTGTGGGACCCAACACACTACAGTACAGCAAAGTGAATGAGATCATAGTGTAGTCCCTGAGGCATAATTGAGAGAAATACAGGCTGATAAGAAGAACCAAGACATAGCTGGATGACCTGAACACTAGTCTAACAAAGGAAAATGACACCTCAAACCTACCATACACTAGCCTCACCCACCCATCCCACCCCTGCCTGTACACTGCAAACACCTACCCTGAAAGAAGAAAAGTGACTTGAATTAAAAAATAAAATAATGAGTTGTGGTTGCATATACTGATAAGCAATTGCTGAAGATGCAAAGGCACAAGGATCATGAGTTTGAGGCCAACCTGAACCATGCCTTGCAGGAGTGAGGAAGAGGATCAGGTCCAGACAAAAGGACCAATGAATTAATAGTAAGTAGGTCCAGATGGAGGAGCAGGCAGGTGGCAATTCAGTAGGAGGCATCACCAGCAGGGACTGAGCTGAGCTGAAGCCCCTGGAACAGTTGGGAGTCCCTTGGTGACAGGTCAGTAGGGGTCATTGTTATTGCAGTGATAGATGACCAATTCTTTATAAGGTCCAGGTGAGGGAGTAACATCTTTCCATCTAGTGTG
This sequence comes from Zapus hudsonius, assembly GCA_004024765.1. Classification (NCBI taxonomy): domain Eukaryota; kingdom Metazoa; phylum Chordata; class Mammalia; order Rodentia; family Dipodidae; genus Zapus; species Zapus hudsonius. The sequence goes on along the minus strand of PVHP010013481.1, from coordinate 37,449 downwards.
CCCAGTAAGTTTGATTTGCCTGATATGATTATAATACACCCACATTCCCCTACAGTCCTGATCAATTATAAGGTAGAATCCTTTCTACCTACGGGAATAAGTCATTTATAAGTCTGTGCCACTTAGGTGATGCCAAATGGATGGTGCCATCCACCCAGGGACAGAGTTAACCTCTACCCTCAAAGGGGATTGAAAAGCTACTTGTGAAATGGAATCTCTCAGGAAAAGTCACTATTTTATACCAAAAAAAAAACACTGCTTTACACAGTATGTGGAGTAACTTAGAGCAGGCACAGCCTGATCTCAATATTGTCCCTTAATAATTTATACTCTCACAAAATACAGAGGGGGTGGAAGGGCCTATGGAGGGATAGGGGTAAGGGATGATGGGAAGAGTGGGGATACACAAAACTAAAGACAGCATGAATCAGTACTATAGAAACCTATGTCTTCATTAGCTAATTAAAAGATATAATTCTCCTAAAGAAGCGAGAGAGAGTTTGTGTTAAAGTACCTTGATGGAAGAAAGCTTTACCCTAAAAACAGAGGTTATTTCTGTTAAATTCCAGTGCTAGAATCTGGTCACCCCCCTCCTCTCACAATGAGCTGTTGATCAGGGAGTCCCATGGGACCCCCAAAACAATTGCAGGCCATTTCCAAAGCACTTGGTTAAGGCACTAGGAAATAAAAGTCACCAACAGTGTGAATAAGGAGTGGGTTGTGCAAGCTACAGAATCAATGAACCAGACAAGATGGACCCACAGGAGCAATAGTGGCACATAAGTTACAGAGGTAATCAACTGCTTTCTGATTGGATATGAGGCCTGTTCAGTGGAAGGGAATTCATGCCTGGTACTGAGAACCAACTCCTTCGCCTATGGCTTGGAGGATCATAGACCCTAAAGGGAAGCTTCCACTGTTCTATGGCTAAAAGGAGAGGTTTTACCCATAAAAAGTCTTCAAAATGTATATATTTATCCTATTTGCTCAATGCTACTGTCACTCTTGGTTAAAGAACCTGTTTTTACATATGGCAGCAAATACCAGGGAAGACTATCAAAATGACAAGAAGAGAAAGCTGAGTGCCTAGCACCGAGCAAGTCATCTCTATCATACCCACCATGTCTCAGGAAACACTGCAGAGGTTATATGTGAGTACCGCTCTCACTGCTAGCCACAGAACCTCCTCCAGGGAGATAGCAGAAGACTCTGAGGAGATGCGAACTCATCAAGGCAGATAATAAGAAGCTGTGGAGAGCTCAACACTAAATTAGCCTTATATCAGTCCCTTCAAGGCTCAAGAAACATTGCAGAGGAGGGACAGAAAGAACGTAAGAGCCATAGGGTAGGAAGTCTGACTGTGAGGCATTGTCTTCCCTATAGGAACTGAGTGGTGCATTCATGATGTCATAGTAATAATGGATACCACCACTGAGGAGGGTCCTCAGTGAAATGGGACAAGAGGGAGAAGCCATAAGAGGATAACCTAATAAGAATATGATCAATCTATAATAGGTTCATATATTAAAGTTCCCAATAAAATTAATTTTTAAAAGTTTGGCATGATTGTGGCAAGTTAGAGGTTATTGGGATGATTTTGATGCAGCTCTCTTGTAATTCTATAGCTATTGTTTTGAGTATTGTTTAGTTATATATTAGTTTGACTCTTTCCATTTGCATTTATCTGTGCCATTTTACAAGGAATATTTAATATCTGAGTTCTGGATGATGTGAAGAAATAATTGAAGGGTTTGAATAAATAAAAAATCTTAAATATAAACTAGATTGGAAAATCTGAAAGAAATGGATAAATTTCTATATACATATGACCTACTAAAGTTAAACCAATATAAGGTATAAAATTTAAGCAACGAGATTAAAGCAGTAATAAAAAAACTCCCAACTAAAATGGGCCTATGTTCAGATGGATTGATTGAAAAAAATCCATCATTAAAGAACTAAAACCAATGCCTGTCAAATTATTTGGTAAGATAAAAAGGAACACTTCCAAACCTTTTTTTTTTCTTTATGAATTTTGCTTTGTTCATTCACTATTTTTCCTCAACAAAATGCAATCTTTTTATTATTTTTTAACTTTTTATTGATAACTTCCATAGTTATAGACCATAAACCATTATGATTCCCTCCCCACCCTCCCTCATATCTCTTCCTCCTCTCAATTAGTATCTATTTTGTTTCCGTGTCATCATCTTTTCCTCCCATTTTGTGTAGGTATTATCAGGCACTGAAAAGTCAAGGCCATTTTGTGTCTGGAAGTTTGCATTGTAGGCATTCCTCCCCTTCCTTTTGCTCTTACAGTCTTTCCACTACCTCTTCCACAATAGACCCTGAGCCTCGGGAAGTGTGATGAGATGTCCCAGTGCTGAACACTCCACTGTCATTTCTTCTCAGCACTATGGTGACTTTTGAGTTATCCCAGTGGTCACTACCATCTGAAAAAGAGAAGCTTCTCTAGCCAAAAGTGAGAGTAGCATTATTATATGGGTATGCTATTTTTTAAAGTGCTTATAAGGCCACTTGGTGGACATAATATATACATTTATCCAGACAACAGCAGGCATTACTCCCCTAGGGCTTTTGACTAGGTCTTCAGTACCAGGCATGCATTCCCCCTCCTGTGGAGTGGGCCTTCAGTCCAATTAGAGAGCGGTTGGTTTCCCCCACAATAGATGTGCTACTATTGTCCCAGTTGGCAAATTTGCCTGGCTGGCCCATCTTAAGGCTTGCAAGGTCTACTGCTATTTACCACCATTGATGACTTCTCTTCCATAGGGCTGCATGCAGCTATAGCTTTTTCCAGCACATCTCAACATAATCCAGGTTGTATATGACAAACCTGAAGCCAGCATCATGATAAATGAAGAAAAATTCAAAGTCTTCCCATTAAGATCAGGGTTTCCACTGTCTCCACTCCTATCCAACATAATGCTGGGAGTCTTAGCTAGAGCAATAAGGCAAGAGAAGGAAATAACAGGGATAAAATGTGATTCTTTACATAAGACACTAAAAGACTCAAAAAAACCTTTAAAGTTGGTAAATACTTTCAGCAAACTGGAAGGATACAAAATCAACATACAAAACTCAGTAAATAGTCTTCCTATATACTGATGGTGTAGCCACTGGTAAGTAAACACCTCCATATCAAGCTCATGCAGCAACCCTACTTTAACTGAGTGGGTCACAGAAAAAGAAAACATGGAAGATTAGTTGAAAACAAGAGGTTTAGCAGGAATGGAGGTAATAGAAGTTAATATGATCAAGATACACTTCTCATTTGCCATGTTTCCTTGAAAACGCTTCAGGTCTTATCACAGTTGATGTGTTGTTCCCAGTCATAAATGACTGTCCTTCTCTAGATTCGAAAATTCATTCTTCAAAAGTTTCATCTTAATAACAGCACTCAATTTCCATTTTAGCTCAGGCTACTATAACAAATGCCATGAAGTGAGTGGATTAATACTATGGGATCATCTCTCAACAGCACAAGTGTTAAAGGTTTGATCCCCAACCTATGGTACTACTGGAAAGGGGTAGAACAGTCAAGCAGTTGTGTCTAAAGAAAGGAAGTTAGGAGCTAAAGAAATTGCTCAGTGGTTAAGGAACTCACTTGCAAAGCCTAACAACCTAGATTTGATTCCCCAGTACCCAAGTAAGGCCAGATGCACAAAGAGGTGCATGCATCCAGATTCATTTACAGTGGCAGGAGACCCTGGCATGTCCATTATCTATGTGTGTGTGTTCTCTCTCTCTCTCTCTCTCTCTCTCTCTCTCTCTCTCTCTCTCTCTCTCTCTCTTTCTGCTTGCAAATAAGTATATAAAATGTGGGGATTTTTTAAAAATATTTATTGTCCATAATGAGTTACATTATTTAGTGGGCAAACCATGCGTTGTTATCCCGACTTCCCCAATTCCCCCCCTCCCCATCCCTGATCAGTTGTATATCCTCCTTCGAAATGTGGGGATTTTTAAGAAAGTTAGGTCGTTGTAGGTATGCCCTTGAATGAAATACTAGTACCCGCCCCCCTTTCCTTTCTCATTCTTGGCCACAAAAAGGTAAGCAGTTCACCCCCCAGCACAGGCTCCTGCCATAGTGTGCAGCCTTGACCTTGCCAAAACAATGGGCCTAATTGACCATGACTGAAACCTCTGAAACCGTGAGCCCAAATAAAACTTTGCTCCTTATAAATTGAATACAATAGATATTTTGCCACAGTGACTAAAGCTGTACTAACATACTTCAACTATAGAAATTTATTTCTTCACAATTACAATGTTTAAAAGTCCAGGAGCAGAAGGCCAACGTAGTAAGTGTTCTTTCTTCTGTCTCGTTGCAGAGAGAGAGAGAATACAAATTCCCTAATAGCTTTTATAAATAAAGATCCTTATCATTGCATCAGGGCCCTACCCTTGGAATTTAACTTAACTTTAATTATTTCCATAAAGTCCAACATTGGAGCTTATGGCTTTACCATGTGAATTGGGGAGCAGGGATTTAAAATATCCAGTATATAACAGTTTCTATGTGAAGAGAGGAAAGGCATATAATTGGAGTCTTCAAATCCCTGCTCAGACAGAGGTATGGGATAAAGCAGAGCTTTTCACACCAGTCCTGTAAATTTCAGAGCACAGACCCTAGTGAAGAGGAGGGAGCCAACTCTAGCAGAGAGGGATATGCCTGAGTGACAGCAAGGAGGGGAAGTAGCCCAGGGCAGTCAACAAGTGTGGTCCCAATACTCTGCTTCTATCCTCCCATTGCTCCCATGTAGGAATTCATAATAATTCATAACGAGGCCCATACCCAAAGCACACTTCCTCCCTGGCATCCTAACACCTTCCCTCCAGCCTACCCTTCTCACTTTGTTGTTTTGCTTCTCTCTGGCACCTATAAGATTGTGCTAGCCAACAGGACTCCTGTGCCAAAGAGATTGCCAATGTTTTACAATTCCTGGAAAGTATCCCTTAATCCTGCCAGAGGAAGATTTATAACAGCTTCAGACTACAGGCTAGATATTCATCAGCCACAGCAATATCTGTTAATAAAAGTTTTGGAATAGCAACTTCTTTCAAGTCAAAAGTCCTTTATGAAACAGGAAAGATTGCTCAGTGATTAAGGTGCTTGTCTGCAAAACCCAACAACTGGGCACTGGATTCCCCAGCACCCATGTAAAGCCAGATGCAGAAAGAGACACATGCATCTGGAGTTCATTTGCAGTGGCTGGAAGCCCTGGTGTGCCCATTCTCTCTGTCTCTCTGTCTCTGTCTCTGTCTCTCTCTGTGTCTCTCTGTGTGTCTCTGTCTCTTTCTATCTCTCTCTTCTTGCAAATAAATAAATATTTTAAAGTCCTTTATGGTTTTACTCTATGAATAAATCAGAATAAAATCCCATTGGGGAAGATGGCCATGGCTCCCTCCATCATTGGCAGATGACTGGGGAATCTAATCTTATAGCAGGAGATCTCCTCTTGCACAAAGTCGTTTCTGTTCCTTTTCCCACCCATGAGTGGCATTATAATTTTCCAAGCATGAAATTCCTTCCCCCATGTCACGGTTTGATGCACGTGTCCCCACAAACATGAATGTGTTCTGATAGATCGATCCTCAGCTGATGGCAATTCGGGAATTAGAACCTCACTAGAGCTGTGTTGTTGGGGCGGGCTTATGGGGGTTATAAACCAGCTTCCCCTTGCCAGTATTTGGCACCCCTTCCTGCCGCTGTTTGCAGTGCTGTGGCAGAGGTGATGTCCAGCCCTCTGCTCATGCCATCGTTTTCCCTGCCAGGATGGAGTCTCCCCTCGAGTCCATAAGCCAAATAAACCCATTCCTCCACAAGCCGCCTTTGCTTGGGTTCTATCTGCAGCAACTACAAAGCTGACTGCAACACCCCACTTACTGGTCATCCCAAAGCTCTAGACTTCCCTATTTCAAACTCTTCATTCACCTCATCAATGGAAAAAGCTAGAAATATGTGTTCATTTTCATTCAGAATCACCTAATGAGAGGCATCCATCATCCTGTACTTGAAGGCTTGAGGCTTCCTGGTACTCTCCCCCAACAGGAACCAAAGCAAAAGAAAAGATCCTTCCCACTTTCCATTCATCTCCTGTTGCCAAATATCACCTCCACCCCTTTACACAAACTGTGTTCATGCCTGGGGACCCTCCTCTCTTGTGCCTGTCCAAGTGCTGCTCATGACTCAGACTACAAGGTGTAATGATTTGCAGCTGTTTAGAACATGTCCCCCCATCTCTTTCATTGGCTGCAAGCCCCATTCTCCTAGCTATGGAGTGAGTCATAACCAAAAGTTAACTACTTTATTCAACAAATATTTGTCATCCAATGTGTCTTGTCAACTGCTATAAGTCCTACTAATATAGCACAAAGCAAAAGAAGGTCAATACCTGTGCTCATTCAGAGAGGAGCAACACATTTATTTATCAGCTGACAATTATACTCTTCCCCTGGGATGGTTTTAGGACCTTTAGAAAGCAAAGTTGCTAGGATTTTTGTTTTGTTTTGTTTTTTCATCTGGAAAGACTAATCTTGGAAGACATGCATATATCACAAACCCTCTTCCATGACCACAGTGAGCAGCTCAGAAGGAAAAAGAATGGTGAAATCAAAAGACAGAGCATCCTGGCTTTATTATTTGACTCCTGGATCTAGCAAAGCCTGAAGTCTAACTTTGCGTTACATGGGCTCATAAATTTCCTCCCCCTTGTGTTTATTATATTAGATTTCTCTTTCAGCCAAATGAATCCCAACTCAGGTTAAACTGTTCCTTCTGTATATTACTTTTCAATGCCTGGTGTATATCAGTGCTTATTCTGAATGGCATATAGATGAGACATCTAGCCTGCCAATTCACATGATAGCATGCAAATAAACACAACTCACTGAGGACAAGGCTTTCATCTATGAATCCCTAGGCCCTTACAAATATTAGATGCTCATTGTTTGTAGGAGCAATATACAGACGTTTTCTGCTCATTTAATTCACTACAGTCACTCTTGATTGTCAACTTGGATTAAGGATACTTAAGAAATAAGTAGCAAATTCTGGATGCATCTATAAGAGTGCTTCCAGAGACAATTAGTTCATGAGGAATCTGACCTAATGAATGACCTAATCCATTGATGAATTCAGAATTTGGGTAGACTATTGAAGTGGGGTGTAGAACTGTGGAAATTATGCCATTATAATCCCAAATTTTCATAAATAAGAGAACAAGGACCCAAGTAATTTAAATGACTCCCTCTGGGTCATGCAGTTAGTGAGGGTTGATCTGAGACTCAAGCCAGAAAGGCTGTACCCATCACTGTGTTCTTAGTGACCCCCCCCCAACATCAGCTAATCTGTGACACTAGAAAATTTTCAAATCTAAAAATCTTGTTGAGGTGAAGCAGACAGTTGCCGTGGCGTGTAAGAGAATCCACAGGTCCTTCGGTTGACACAACAATGCTGGAGGTCCCATTTCTGCCACACAGGCAGGAATTGATAGCTTCATGGAAAGATGTATTTTTTCTAAGTTGGTGTATATTCATTTCCCATAGTCCTGGGCTCATAAAGACATTTTAATATAAGCATAAATTGTCCTTGGAATTTACTCTCTCTTTTCTCCCTCAACCATTAGTCTCCTTCATTCTCCTAGACAGCTTTGCATCTACTTTGATGTCATAAAATACATACATGATGTTATATATTTACATAAAATTTAGGATCTACAAGTGAGAGGAAAACATACGTCATTCTGAGACTGGTTCAATTCCTTAATATGATAATCTCCTTTTACATCCATTTTTCTGCAAAAAGCATAACTTCATTCTTTTTTAGTACTTACAAAGTTTCAATGTGTATACATACTGCATTTGCTTTATTGGTTCCTCTGCTGCTGGACACCTAGGTTGCTTTCATACCTTAACTATTACGACTGGTTCTGCATTAAACACTGACGTGCAAGTATTCCTTTTCTATGTTGACTTGGAGTCCTTTTGGGTAAATGCCCAGGAATGGTGGATCTAGTTTTAGCTTGGGGAGGGGGGGAATCCTCCATGCTGATTCTCACAGTGGCTAGACTGGTTTATTTTCCCACCAGTTATGTATAAGGGCTCCCCTTTCTCCATATCTGCACCAGCATTTGTTGCTATTTGTTCTTAATGACAGTCATTCTGACAGGAGATGGAATCTCAGTGTCATTTTAATTTGCATTTCTCTAATGGCTAGTGAGGTTGAACATTAATTCATATGTTCATTGACCCTCTATTTGTACTTTATTTCACTAGCCCATTTATTCATTAGGTTGTTTGATTTCTTGTCTTTTTAGTTATTTATGTACTCTAGATATTAGTCCTCTGTCAGATGTAGAGCTAGCAAAATTTTTTTCCTATTCCGTATGCTGTCTATTCACTGAATTAACTGTTTCTTTTGCTGTGTACAAGCTTTTTAATTTCATAAAATCTCATCTGTCAATTGTGAGCATTATTTCACGGGCAATTACAGACCTTTACAAAAAGTCTTTGCCTGTCTTCGTGTCTTTTCTACTTCTAACAGTTTCAGAGTTTCGGGATTTATATTGTCCTTTGATGCATTTCGAGTTAATTTTTGTACAGGAGATAAATAGGGATCTAGTTTCATTCTTCTATATGTGAATATCAAAGTTTTTAAAATGTGCTGCATATTGAATATCTCATTTTGACAGCATCATTTGTTAGGGAAGCTATCTTTTCTTCAATGTGTATTTTTGACATTGTCAAAAACAAACAAACCAGGTAGCTATGGTTACACGGGCTCTATCTCTATTCTGTTGATCTATGGGCCTGCTTTGTGGCAGCACCATGCAACTTTTGTTACTGTGTCTCTAGTATAACTTGAAATTAGGTATGGGGACACCTCCAGGATTGTTTATTTTTAATTTGTATTTTTGTGTGTGTTTGTATGTGTGTCAGAATCTCTTGCCAATGCAAACAAATGTCAGATGCATGGGTCTTTAAATGCTTTACTGGATAAGATTAGATAATGCTGGCTATAGGATTATCATATTATACCTTATTATGTAGAGGTGTATTTCTTGTGTTTCTTCAGAAATTTTATCTTTTCTGCATCGAGATGATCATGTGATTTCTGTCCTTGAGTCTTTTTATGTCAGTCACATCTATTGATTTAAATATGTTGACCTATCTTTACATCCATGGAAAGAAACCAAGCTTATTCAGTGATTAATACATTTGATAAATACTTGAATTCAATTTGTAAGAATTTTATTTAGAATTTTTGTATCCATGGTCATCGGGGAATATAACCTATAATATCCTTTTTTATTATGTCTTTACCTGGTTTTGGTATCAGAGTAATACTAGCTTTGTAAAAAATTGGTGGTATTCTTTCCATTTTTATTTTCTGAAACAGTATGAGAAGCATTGGTGTTAGTTCTTAAAGATCTTATGAATATATATAGGCCTGGCCATTTCAAATTACTACTTCAATTTCCTTGTTACATATTTACATTGTTTAGCTAGTCTTTGTTTAAATTTAGTAGATCACATATGTCTAGAAATAACTCCATTTTATGGCTTCCAATTTATTTCAATATAAGTTTTTAAGGTATATCCTAATGTTATTCTCAATTGATGGGTATATGTTTAATGTCTCCCTTTCCATCTCTAATTTTATTAATTTAGGTCTCTTTCTTATTTCGGTTATTTTGGTGAAAGGTTTGTCAATCTTGTTTATCTTCCCAAAGAGCCAACTATTTGTTGCATTATTTCTTTGGGTTTTTGTGTTTGTTTCCATTTAATTAACTTCTCCCCTGATGTTTATTATTTCTTTCCATCTACTGATTTGGGGTTTGGCTTGTTCTTGTTTTTCCAAGGCCCTAAGGTGCATCTTATTTGAGATCTCCTTGGCTTTTTATTTTCAACTATTTATGGACAACCTCCATACATATACACAATGTTCCCTGATTATAACCCCCTCCCACCACCCTGCTATGCCCACTTCCCATATCCACCCCCTCCAGTGAATTCTTTCTTCTTTCCAACTAGTCCTTATTCTGCTCTGATGGCATCATTTTTGCCCTCATATTACGCAGGCTTCCTGACTTTTTAAGTGAGGGTGCTTGGAAATATATTGCTAGTATCCAGAGTTGAAAATATAGATTCCCAGATTGATAGCAGCTGCTAATGATTGGACATCAAACTTCTAATCATTTCACCTGTATTGATTCAATCCTCTTTGGGAAGAAGATATAATGACCCATCCTACAGGTGAGAAACTTGTGTTTAAGTTGCTTGAGTTGGACACCATTGTGCTGTAGCCAGTGAGGAGCTGGGATCGAATACAGGTCCAGGGCTCTAAAGCCCGCTTCATTGGTCTATCCTTAAAGAAGACTCAACTCTATCTCTTGCCTAGTACAGCTTCAGGGTCCTTGCTATCTGAAGCCTCTTGGAGTGGTACTAACCTGGACCTGGAAGAAGCAACCACGGTTTTACTAAACTCAAATATAGAAAGTTGGGCTGGAGAGATGGCTCAGCGGTTAAGGCACTTGCCTCCAGTGCCTAAGGCCCTGGGTTCAATTCCCCAGATCCCACATAAGCCAGACCCACAAGGTGGTGGCCATGGTGCACTCTCCTCTGTCTCTCTGTCTCTCTGTCTCTCTCTCTGTCTCTCTCTCTCTCTCTTTCTCTGCTTGAAAATGATTAAATATTTTTTTAAAAATATAGAAAGTTATATCTTAGGGTTGGTGCTGGCATGCTATACCAGGGGAATTACTTTCTAAAAATCAATATTTGAATAGAAAATTATCTCTCCATTTCTCAACAAGTTCTTGGGACCTTTCCTACTATCTATTGCAAAGTGTTGATTTGGATTTTTCTCCATATAGACAGGTAATTTCTGTAGCTACTTGGCAGTTAACCAGAGAAGAAAGTTTTTATCTGATCAAAAATACTCATCTTCCATGGTGGGGGAGAATATCCAGAGGCATGACACCCCTGAGTAACAATATAATAGGGTCAGGAGAACTGGGCTGACTACTAGGCTATCCATGGTCCCATGCCCCAAGGACTGATCCAGATGGCCCACGGAGAAGGATACCCAGCCGATTGGGGATGGGGAAGAGGGATATTGGGGAATTGGGGATAACAACTCATTGTTTGTCCATTAAATAATGTAGCTCATTATGGACAATAAAAAAAAATACTCATCTTACCCAAATAGTTTCTCTTATTTCTCCCCCCCCCAAAAAAAATGATTAAAATATGCCTATACAGAATGGAAGCCCTAGAGTCTCAAGGCATGAAGGGGAGACTTTGTTTTAAAGTCAGATCAGAGGTCTAGGAACAAAACTCAGTGATAGGGTACTTGCCTAGTATGCATAAGGTCCTGGGTTTAATGTCCAATACTGCAAATAAAATCAAACCTTCATTATACAATGCCTTCTTTTTCGTTAGATGTACTGCCTTATGATGTCGCAAAACAAAAGGCACCTTCCTCAAAGAGAACTACATTCCATATCTTTGATAATTTAATAAATGGGGTTGTAAAGAACACATGAGGAAAACAGTCCAGTGCCAGCAGTATCAATACCCTTCTACACACGAGACAAACGTTCATTTGGCTCATGAATTAGCAGTTTTCCTGGTCAGTACACATGCCCTTTGTTCCATGAACATGCCTCCTCTCTCCAACTAACCTGTGGCCCTCAGTGCGTGTGAGTATAAATCACAGGCCATAGACAGTATTTACAATATGATCCTACTTTTTCTTCAGAACTTTGTATGCAATAATAGGATAAAAAAGATACCATATTGTTAGTTTTTATTATTGGATCTTGGCTATGGGACTCACTTTTATTCATTTTATCTTCATGCTTTATATTTTGTACAAAATTTAAACATGAGAAAAATTTCAAATGTTAAATACCCCCCCAAAAAAATCCACTAAATCTCAAACCCTGTATTTCTCCAGATGACTTAAGTCTAACTGCACTCCAGTGCTCACTAAACTGTATCTTTAGTTCTTTTATTGCACCCACAACTTACTCAGGGCTAATACCAAAGCAAAAAGTGAGAAGGATGAAGCTCTGGAAATAAGGGATAAAGGGCTTAAGGGGGATTCTCCAAGCCATCAGCCCAGCCCTGTTCACTTCTGGATCATGAAGGCATATGCCTGAGGACGGACCAACCCCTCTACCAGAACCTGTGGCTCCACCCCACCTGGAGGCACTGCCCTTGGAGAAATGGCCACCCTTACTCCAAGCCAGGTCTTGCCTCCTCTTCCTGCTGCCTGCTACTAGTTTAAAGCAGTCAATCCCATAGTCTCTCCTCTGGCCACCCTCACACTTGTGAATAAGGTGAGAAGGTTTCAGAGCTTAAGTGTTTCTGGAATTGAGCACAATTTTTATCTTCTCCAGCTCAGAGAAGGGAAAGCTGGAGACCAACATACTGACCAATAGAGTCAGTTTCCTCCAGCTGTGGCAAGAAATTCTTCTCAACATTATGTGATCTCTGAAGCAATTCTCTGATGCTTGAAGGTCTTATTCAGATGCCTTGTCATAAGCAGACCCAAGAGGACTGTTAGCCCCAAAGGATTTCAAATTTACTCCACCCAAACTGTGTTAACCCCAAAGGATTTCAAATATACTCCACCCATCATGCTCCATACTCTAAAAATTCAGAAACCAGAATTTCTGGCATTTCTGTCCACATCTAAGGAGTGCGTTCTTTCTGGACTATTCCCAGGTCTTCCTGGACCCTACAGAGGAGGATCATCTATGGTGAACTCGCAATTGGTGAACGTGAGCACCCACTAAGAGGGAGCCAGGGAATTTCAAAAGGCTACAGGGTTTCTTTGCCTGAAACTCAGAACATGGCAGGATAACCCCTCCGTCTTCCGCTTGCTTCATGGGGAGCATGTGAGGGAAGGCAAGTGGCCAACCCAGTAGGAGCACCATTGTTAAGATTTCTTCCTCATTCTGGGAGGGAGTGTCACCTCTAGAGAGGTCATAGGTTACTGTCCAAACAGGGACATCTTGAAGAGTGAAAAGAGCTGCTGTTGAGAGCTGGGCCAAGACAGCAGGTATTAGAAATGAATATCACTGGAAAATCAAGTTGCATGGTCACTCTGAGAAAATCTCCCATGCTTACCACCAGGGTAGGGCCTGCTTTTAGGGTGATATCCTGCTTTCCCCTAGAATGTATGTACTGTAGAAAGACTCCTCCCAAATCCAACCAAGCCTCACTCAGCAAACCCCTTAGCACTTGGCAAGTAAATACTTGTTGAATGAATAAATGCTTGGAGTCTCTAAAGTCATCTGAGAACTGAAGGAAGCCAGAGAAATTTAGCAACACATAAAAGGGTTTGAAGTCTAAAGTGTTATGAAAATCTAAGGCATTTATAAATGTGAAATGTGCTTGGCTTTAAAAAATGCTAAGCTGAACTGAAACTACATTTCTAAAATCAACTGATTGGGAGCAAATTATTTTGAAGCCACTACTGAACTACAAATAACCTGGAACTGCTTCTTGCAATGTTTCCAGTGAGCGTGGGCCAAGGCTGGGACTGAACGAAGCCAATGCTTACCGTGCCTACTGGGATTTTTTCAAACCCAACATCATTGTGGGTAAGTTCTTTGAGAATCAGGTGCCATGAGAGAATTAGGTTAACAAGAGATTTTGTGATGGAAATGGCTTGAAAGATAAGAGACAGAATAGGAGGTAGGGCTGGCCATCAGATAATCTAAGTAGATCTAAGTAAAGCCAGCCACTAATGAAGAATAGAGGGGAAGAAGAAAAGGGTAGGAAAACCTGCTTCAGCCAGAGACTGCCAGAGCCAAAACTCTCAAGGAGGGTCATCTCATATCCCTGGAATGTGTGGGCACTTGTATGACACAGTGTCAGTCAAGCAGAGCTTCAGCATAAAGAGAGAGGAGAAACCCAAAGGAGCCAGCTGAGCTCTGGGATTTCTGTGATGGGTCCTGAAGCAGGAGCTCTAAGCAGAAGTGTATAGAGCTGTCACAGATAATGTCATCACTGGAATCATTCTTTTCTTTGCTCAGAGAGTGTCTTGAAAAGTGCAGTTGAATTCATGGAAGATAACAAGTAAGCTCTTCTACCATCACCAGCCTTTCCTCCCAAGTGCTACAACCTTTCATTCCTACTACACCAGATGGAATTTCCTCACAGAAATCAATTGCAAACTTTTATTTAGAAAATAGAAGTCTATTATTTCATTTGAGTATTTCCAAAAAAATCAAGCCCATCCTGGGCCATCCACGTGGTAACTATTCAGAGGTACGAAAACGTTTATCATATCTGGAAGAAATGTCTTTACAGGGTGGAGTCCTGAGGCCTCCATGCCCTTCTTTAATCAGTAACTGTGGTTTTGATCCAGAAGTCATCCAAGGAGAGCAAGCGTTGAGCCTCCCTTAACTCATACCCAGATGAAACAACTTCCGCAGAAAGGCTGGGCCTCCCCAGTAGCCCCTGTAAGAAATGACATGGAGAAATTACTGGAGATGAAAAAGGTCGGTGACTTCAGCCAACACCATGATGAAAGGGAAGCCAGAATGCTCGCAGACAATGCTTATCAGTGCCCAACGTGAGACTCGCCTGGTGAAGTAGAAATATTCCCATGACTAGAAGACGACCACTTTAAGTGCTAGGGGTGGCCTTGTGACTCAACCCAGCAGACCTGAATGAAGCCTCTACTACATGCAAATTGATGTGGCCTCTGCTTTCACTTGCTGTGGTAGTTTTGAGTAAATGTCCCCCAATAGAATTTATTAGAATTGTGTTTATTAAATTGTTAATTGTCTCCAGCCAGTTCTAGCTGGAGGAGATGTGTCACCATGGCCAGATCCTAGAGTTCAGTCCTAAGGTGTTTCTGGGGTGGGTCTGGAATTCTAGCTATACATATGCAAAAAGCAGTCTGAGCTCAAGCCTGGAGTTCCTTTTGTTTGCTAGTTTGGGAGTGTGTTTGCTTGCTTCTGGAGGTGCTGTCTCTGTCTCTGCTTGGATCTGTGAAAGTGGGGCCAGCCTTTTCCTTAACTTCCCCTGGATCTGTTAGTTCAATAATAAATACTTTCCTCCCCAAAATCATGCCTGGTTTGGAGATTCATCCCAGCGTGTGACTGACTACAACACTTGCTCATGAGTTCAAATGAGGTTAGAGCTTCTCATCCTCAGGACTCCTGACAATTTAGACTGAAAGTACTTGGCATGCAAAAGGGATTTACTATTATTTTTTTCATTATCATCATCATAATCATCACCATTATTCCAGCAGCAAAAGAGGCACAAAGCGTGGAAGACAGAAGATTTGGTTACTGCCAAGAATGAAGAGACAGCAGCTTCACCTGTGGATAGGAGATTTGTTGCAAACCCCTTCCTTCACCCAGGGTATCCCTTTTTCCTGAACTTGGGATCCTTTGACGGCTTCTAGCACTAATCCATCAGAAATGGTACAACAAGGTAGATCCCGTTATCCTGTGAGCAAGCCTTGCTTTGGGCAGCAGCAGGAAAGCCCCTTTGAAAGTCACCTTGCACAGGTTGGTGTAGTGCACTGAAAGGCATTATTCTCTCTACACTGCAAACAGGTGAGGCACCCACCTTAGCATCATGTTCCAGTAGAGGAAAGGCATCAGGTCAGCTTTCATGAGGTACATTGAAAGTCTTTCTTTGCCCTGATTGAAGGGGAAGGTTTCCAGAGGCTGACCTCCATAGTCGAACTCCGCAAGGATCACACGATTATAGCCGGTCACCAAGGGGCATGAAGTATAGCCGTCATACTGAAATGGTGAGAAGGAACAAGAAAGTACCTTTTCATGAAATTATATAGAAACTTTATATTTCATTATTTACTCTGAGTGGTTGAAAATTTTTGCCTTTTTGTGTGTTTTAATTTTTGTTCTGTGAAAATATAAATTAGGAAAAGCTAATGACTAACATGGCAAAATTTTGGGAGAATTCTGTCTTCACATGGAAGGGAAGGTGATGATTGAAACATTGATTTTTATAAGGCTTACAAACCTTCTTTGTAGGCATTTGGTTCTTCATAATCAGAGAAATTGTCCTATCAAGTATTCCAGACTGGGCAGCTATAAGAGAAATGAAAAAGTCATAAGAATACAGGCATCAGGTTTTCAGGTAAACTAATGTGCACTTAAGCAAGTTATGAGGATTCTCTTCCCCATCCCATTAGAACTATGAGTGGAACATTACTCTTCTTACCACTTAAGTTCTCACTCTCAGGACTTCTTCAATGCATCAAAATACCACAGAATATGTCTTTGATAATTTGAAATTAAGAAGCCAGCCCTCTCCAACAGGATGTAGATTGTGTACGTATATGTATATATCATATACATTTTTATTTTTCGGTAACAAAAGGAGAGAGAAAAAACACATTTCCACAAAAAAATCTTATTGATAAAATTCAAAGTATAATAATTTTTGTAATGTAAGTCTACAAGTTCTCACTAGTAGAATAATGGCTATTTTTTAAGAATGAGAAAGAGCCAGTGATCCCTGTCATTGAATTGAATCAATGTTCACCTGTAGAAACCTTTAGCCAGCTGTGCAAAAGTAGGCAACAAAGTACAATTGGCCTGCAAACTATAAATTGCTGACACTCAAATAAAAAAAAAAAAACGAGTCTTTGTATGTTTCTTCTAGAACAAGAATGTTCTGGAAATAAGGAGTAAGCAACTCTGCTTTAAATGATTAAAAACGGTCTTCTCATTGTGTGCAGAGCAATAACTGCAAAGCTCTTTTTAGGAAATTTTCTATATTATTAAGAGCAAAGCAGTTTGAAATCTATACTGAGGGGACTTGAGGAGGCCCCTGCCACAGCATGGCATAAGGCAGAAGCTGGCCAGTGGGTGCCATTCCAGAGAGACAGGGCCTGGGAACAGTCACACAACATCAAGGTTGAAAATGTATTTGTGTGCAGACAAACCTGAATGGTGTTTCTTTATTATAATCCCCTTCAGTTAATCAAGCCTTCAGTTAACTTTTGTTAAATGCCACTTCCTGGTCTTGACTGTGCTGTAGTCTTGTGGCAGAAACAGAGAAAGAGAGATGAGCTCTAGGAAAGCCACACTCAACACAGTAAGACAGTGTGGTCTGGAGAGATGTTGGCAGGCGAGCAGACTCAGAGGGGAAGTATGGCATCAGCACAGGGACACTCAGAGAACTAAGGAGAAACGCAGAAGTCCCTGAAAGCTGAAACCACTATTACTTCAACATCAAAGACACAAGCAGGCACATCGTACCTGCAAAATGATGAAGAAACAGCCACTCAGGTCTGTGAAAAAAAATAGGTTGAAAACAACCCAAGTGTAAAAAAAGGAGTTGACTTTTTTCAGTAAGCTTTGGAACAATCACATAAAAATATGGATTGTTTAAAAACAAGGGTGTATAAGCTGAAAGGATGGAAAGTGGGAATGGTGCCTGACCTTTCATTTATAAACTTTTGTTCAATCATGTTCATATTATCGTTATGAAATATTGAACTGCTATTCATCTGAAGCGGTCTCAAAGCTAGCCAGTCTGAGCCTTCCTTTTTAAGTAATTCTACCACATAAATGCAGCATGCTTGTATTAAGTGGATATAAATGTGAAGCATAGCCTTATACACTACATACAATTGACAAAGAGAAAAGGTGCTTTAAGATAGAAAAAAATGGACACCCCTGAATCCTATTATGAGCGCTAGTCAAAGACAAGATTAAGTCATCTGGCAGGCTACAAAGAAAGGATGGTTTTTTTAGGAAAACCACAATGTTAAATTTCTTGAACATAATAAAGGTCAAAACACTCAATAGACACTTTCTTCTTCATGTAACGCTAAGTTCATTGATGACTTGCTTCTGCCTTGGGGAACTCAAAGTCATTCTTAGGCCACAACATCTTCCATTATGAATGGAACGCTGCTTGTGACAAACTTGTCTTTGTTCTGATGGTGCCTCAGCTGGTTTGAGAGAAGAAAAAGAGCAGAGTTGGTCACCCTACCTACTGCAGCAGCAGTCTTTGATGTGGGAAGGTTGGTACAGTCCCCAATCCCAAACACATTTGGGTATTTCTTGTGCTGTAGCGTTTCTTTATCCACATCCACCCAGCCAGCAGCGTCAGCCACAGGACTCGTCTTGAGGACATCCGGTGAGCTCATGGGAGGCGTGACATGAAGCATTTCATACTACACAAAAGGAGAGTAACCAAATTTGCATCTTTTTAATGCGTTTACACTCCCAAGAGCTTTTCCCCATATCCCAAGTTTGTGCTATGGCTTCATGGAGCTGGTACATCACACCTTCCCTGAGACCTTCCAGGTTGTCCTAACGAACTAACTGTCCTCTTGACACAAGACCATGGGATCCCTTCAGCAGAAGACAAGTGGGAGCAAACGATTTTAAAGATGCCTCACGAATATTCTGAAATAAACCCTTTAATCTTCCCATTATTGCTAAAAATTGAGTGGCAGCGTATTTTGGTTCCCCTTTCTCTAACCCTCAACTGACAATTTGCGCTGTCCAGCACTTCAGCGTTGTTCTGGGGAAGGCATTCAGAACCTCTGAAATGTACAAAGGCCATGTCAGAGCTGTCAGACGTCTCTCCCAACCAAGAGTCAACTCACAAAACACTTAAAGGAAAATGTTACATCACTAGTTAAAGACGAAAACAATCTTTGACACCTTGGAGGAAGACAGTGATCTAGCTGTGTGATTAGTTCACTGACTGGGGATGGATTTGTGGTCTCTTTTCCCAAATATCTATATGAAGGCTGTCCTTGGTGGTCACACACTGATCCTTCTGAAGACTTTTGCTCATTCGTTTAACTTTTTTGTCTGTGCAATATTCTTCTACTGTTTATAAATCAGGCCTTTTTTATTCTTTTGTGTGTGTATGTGTGGTATGGGGTGGTGGTGGTGGTATTGTGTGTGTGGTGTGTTATATGCCGATGTGTGGGCACAGACATGCATGCATGCAGAGGTCAGAGGAGGATATTAAGTGCCTTCCCTCCTCTAACACTTTCCTGCCTTATTTCCTTGAGATAGAGACTCTCACTAAACCCAGAGTTGCTGGCTTTTGGTTATACTGGCTGACTAGCAAGCCCTGGTGATCCTCCTGTCTCCGTCTCCCGGGGCTGGGAATACAGGCATGTAGAACCACATCTGGTTTTATATGTTGGTGCTGGAGATTGAGCTCATGTCCTCCTGTTTTTTATGTCGTTTTCACAATTCCACTTAGTCGCTTCAATGTACCAGCAAGTCTGCCTCAGAACACAGCGACTCAAATGTTTATATAACACTTCTTCAGGGTAAAATCTTGAGCATTTAAGACAACCCCAACATTATGATAGAAAATAGCCCCTGGTGTCCATAAGGAGGTCGAGGCCCTCATCAGGACTCAGAAATCACTGATGGTATTGAGGATCAGAAAGTTGAGTGATATGGATCCCAACTCTGTTGACTGCAAGCTTCATCAGCCAAAAGGAACGTGCTGTGAATGTTCAGTGCTCCCCTACGTGATAGTCTTGAGTGGATCTTGGAGGCATGAGTCTCCACTTCAGGTCTATTACTGAGCATGGAGACTGAGCACATGTCTGAAGGACAATGGATACAGTGGTCAACAACCAGTATCCAACAAAAGGTTAAGGCCATGGCTGCCTTCAGACAGTCAACTAAAACTACTTCATTTGAACTGAAACCTAAACCTCACTAGACTCCTCTCTACTTAATGGATTTAATGTGATTGAATTTCCCATGGGCACATAAACTCAATATGCCTCTTCTAGGAGGAAAGTTAAATATTTCCTCATAATCATCAGAAAGGTATGAAATTTTACTTAGCATGCTACCCTATACAAAAGAAATACCAGAGTCTGCTTAAGTGATACATGAAAAATGAACACTGTCACTTAGTTATAGGTTGTTCTTTATCCATTATTAATTCCTCTAACTGATCATGATTGCTTTGTTCTCATTCATTAACATAAAAAATCCATCAGAGCAATAGTTTTCATAGTTTAATGTTTATAAGCAGCATGTGGGAGACTTGTGGAAAATGAAGGTTCAAGCCCAAAATCTCAATCTAATAGGTGTGGAAGAGCACAGAAATATTCATTTCAATAAAACTGCTAGTGATTCTGACATATGACACCTATAGGCCTTAGAGATCATATTCTTAGAAACTATGGCTTGAGGGAACAGGTTGATTTACAATGAAAATAGAATGCTCTTACGTGGACAAGTCACAGCCCACCAGGTCTTCAATGTACCTGGATATCCATAAGGAAATGTAGTATATACCTTCCAAAATCACTTTCTAATCATAGGTCTCTATGATATGAAAGGGGTTTAGATTTCTAACATCTTAGGAGACTTTGATCAGCTCACAAACTCTCCATTATATATTCATGAACACTGGGCCTCAGGATAGATTTTATTCTTTAGGTGGTCAGTCTCAATCCTGATTACACATGAGAATCATTAGGGGAATTTGGGGAACTCCCATGCTTATTCCATACCAATTAATCAAAATCTTTATTGGGGAGACCACTGGCATCAGTGCATCGTAAAAGCGCCCGTGGGATTGGAGAGATGGCTCGGCGAGCAAATCAAGCACTTGATGCACAAGCATGAGAACCATATAAAACATCAGGCTATAATCCCAGCACCGAGGCTATGGAGGCAGGAACATCCCTGGGGTTTACTGACTAGCTGGTCTGGTCAGATCAGGGAGCTTTGGGTTCATGAAAGACCCTGTTTCAAAAAAGTAAGGGGAAGAGCAATAGAAGACACTCAACTTTACCCTCTAACACATACTCCCATAGCATGCATAGGAACATGCATATATACACACATGCAAAAAATAATGCAAAAAATGCATATGTAATGTCAACATCTAGGTCTGAGGCAAATATTTGAAAACCATTAGTGGATTTTTTTGAGACTAAAATTTTAAGTGTTATTGAATAAATCCCTGATGTGAAGTCTTATCTTTAAAGGGGACACAAATATCTTCATTACATACTTTATAGAAGGACAATAACTGCTCATTTATCTACCCAGGTCCCTACCTGAAACCTCAACTCCCCGAATTTTAAAAATTGCAAAGTCATGCTCCTTCACTCCAACTCATCCACTTTGCCCACAAAAGTTTTATTTGGATGGCCTCTCATAACCTATTTACTTTTACTTTACATAAAAGTCAACAAGTCTGGCTCTCTCTTTTTCCAGCCAACAAAAAAATTAAGAACAGCAATTTAAAAGCATTGGTGGTAGAAGAACCTTCCTAAGGTCACAGTTCCTGACAGCCAGGAAAACTAAAATAACTAGCCTCACATGATCCAGTAGGCCTTGTGAGCATAATTATGTGAGAGCTATTCAAAATAATGATCCTGAGCTGGAGCAAGTAGAGTGAGACAAGCCAAAAGACACGCTGAGACAACAGAAGTGTGAAAGTGTGGAAAAGACACAGAAGGAGCACCTACTGATCAAATCTGGGATAATCCAAGCACCAAATTGTAGGAGAATTAATGATTGATAAACCATTGTGGAAAAATAAAAATTCATGAGTTCGCTCCAGTAATCAGCATAAAAGGAAAGGCTCATGTTGGCAAAATGCCAAGAGCCTACTTCGAAGGGAATTCTGGAATTAGAAAAAGTATCATTTTGTAATCATCAAAGTAAAAACAAAATAGGCTAATATCATCACTGGATGCTAAGAAGAATATTTTAAAGAGTATTTTCATTATACTAAAGTATCTCCCCTCCTCCCAGACTTCCTTACTAGCAAAGAAGAAAAAGAATGGTCATTATTCAATGGAGAAACTGGGTCCTATCCTTACTGGCAACCAAAATAAGCATCCTCAGTACAAGGCCCGTGAATACTGTGTGCATGCAAATGGGACTCCCTAGACCATTACTTACTCAATGCTCCAGAGCAGAAAGCAAAGCCTAAAACATCACAGAATTAAGGAAGATTCTGTTTAAAAAAGAAAAATGATAGAAAGAGGGTTATATAGCTCCATAATGTCAGCATCACAGAAAGTAAAGAAAGGCTCTGGAAATGTCCTAGTTTAAATGAGACTAAAGAGACATCAAATCAAGTGCATTACTTGATAATGGACTAGGTATTATAGTAGAGACAAAATGTTTAAAAAAACTACTGTAGACTCTTGGTCTATTGGTCAATCAATAAAATTGGATATAAGTAGTGGATTTTAAATGTTACACATGCGCCACATTTGCTAAGATGATGACTACTGTGGTTATATAAGAAAATGTCCCTATATTCAGAAATGTATCCAGAAAAATTATCTAAAAATAAGAGGTATAATGTTTGGTGCATGAAACTTGTTGGGAACATTAACAGAAATGGAGATTGAGAGAGAAGGAGCCCAAATGATAAAAGTAAGTCAAATGGTATAAAATTCTATATGTAAACCTAGCGAAAAGCTTTATACAATTTTCTTTGTACTGTTTTCGTTTCCTTCAGCTCTAAGTTTAATATGATTTCCAAATAAAAGATTATTTAAAGTACAGTGGTTAGTCCTTGAAATTTTTAATAATATTCAACTCATTCTACTTAAGAAAGGAAAAAAAATAGGTGCAATCCATTTTAAAAGTGTTTAAGTGCCTGCAAAGCCTGATGACCCAGATTTGATTCCCCAATGTCCATGTAAAAAGCAAGAGACACAAAGTAGTGCATGTGTCCGGAGTTCATTTACAGTGGCAGGAGGTCCTGGTGTGACCATTGTCTCTCTATCTCTTTCTCTCCTCCTCCCTCCCTGTCTCATAAATATTTTTAAAGTGTTTAGAAAGCTAAACTTTGCTTCCTTTCAAAATTCTTTCTTATGGAGCCCTTAAATGCCAAGAGATTACAATGTGACTGCCAAGCTTTCTCATAGCTGGTAGCTCCTGCCAGAATAATGTGAATAAACAAATAGTCTTCTCTAAATACTTCTGCATCTTGTTCAGAACCTTCATAATTCCTCTATAAAAGTATTAACCCCATTCTGTAGAAAAGGAAACTGAGGTGTATAAAGGCCAGGAGCTATAACATAGGCTAAATTTTTTCAAGGAAGGTGGAGGCTCTGCTGCATCCTTCAAGAAGGATAGAAGCTGGATTCTATTTACAAGTGAAAGATGTGCAAAGACAGCTTCTCCCACAGGTGAAAGGCGCCCCTATTGTTCTTGAACTCTCCACAGTGTGCCTCCTATTTACCAGGAGGGCCACAAGCTGAGACAATCGCCAGATCATACATTTGACTGCCTCAAATCATTCAATGCGAGAAGAAAAAAATAATAATAAAGTAAATCAGACAAAACTTCACTTTGACCCCAGTAGATAAACCTCCTGATGTACCACTGACAGAGCCTCTTCCATCTGGGTTCCCATTCTTGCCCTCTCACTATGACAGGTCAGGCAGCTCCATAGACACCTGTCCCTTGAGTGGGAGGTGTCTCTAGCCAGAGCCCAAACCTAGGCGCTAAAATTTATTGATCAGGTATGAACCAATCAATGGTCTCCATGCCCACCTAGGGCAGGCAATACTGACTGAACAGTTAATCCGCCCTCTCTTCCCCACAAGGCAGGCTGGCAAAGGGACCTCTGAATCTCCCATACAAAGGTAAGGCCATTAGGCTGGGGGGAGGGAAGGCTCCAGATTCTTCCCACATGAACCTTTCCTTTTCATGATGAGAGCCCTCTGTTATTTTTCTTCCACTGCTTGTTTAGCTAAACAACTAAGTTCTGTTAAACTCTCCACGTTTTTCTCCCCACACTGGTGGCTGGAGAACTCTGTAACTCCCCTGATGTTCCCTTAAATAATAAAGTCCCCCACTATACCTTACTATCTTGTTGTCTATGATTTTAATTCCTTAACTTTATAGACAAGAATCTGGGTACTCCTCAAATTTTGGTGTGCATTAGAATTTTGCTGGGCATGATCTAAATTCTAACCCCACAACATCACCACCATCGCATGCTGTCACCAGCCTTGCCAAGCAAACAGTGGCGGTGGTCAGAAAGGACTTGCCAAAGAATCACCTGTACCTACAGCAGGTGCCACACCTCACACTCTCCAGGCAGGCTGCTTAACCTCACCACTCACTGAAATCACTTGGGTCTCTCCCGGCTTGTCCAGGTTCTCAAAAACAGCCTCCTGTTTATCAGCTCGGACTTCAATGAGGTTTTGCTTGTAGTTAACAGTGAGGTTCCTCTCCCTGATGATCTCTTGCAGGGCATCTGCATACTTCTTAACCCCAAAAATTGTTCCAAGAGAAGTGTTGAAAATAATATTGGCCTTGGATCTTTTTCCAGTCTGATAAAAAAAAAAAAGGAAAGAAACAAAAAGAAATCATCAGGGAATTATTCTAGTAGCTGTTTTGTTTTTCTCAGACAAGAATGAAAGCCTCCATAGAAACCTTGGCTTGTGCATGACTATAACCTAGTGCAGTGATGTGCCCATCAATTTAATTTCTAACCTAAAATAACTCAGTAGAAGAAAAAATAATAACTCGGTGTAGCCTTGCTTGAGGTGGAACTATTCAGCTGAAGGCTAGAGGCAAAGAGATTAGAGGTAAACTATGTGCTCATCCATCCAATAAATACTTAGTGAAGTCTTAGGGCTGCTCAGGTACTGTTCTAGGTGCTGGGGGAGCAAGGTTCCTGTCTCTTTGGGATTGTTCAGGTTAGTATACTCGCAAATGTTAAGGTTCTGTGGCACCTAACTGAAACGTCCTCTCAAACCACCCAAGACTTACAGGGAAAGAATTATGCAAAGGGAATTTCCAGGGACTGGAAGAAACAGCTAGTCTCCTTTTCCCCTGATTCCACTCCTTCAAGAATTTGTTCATCTGGGTCTCACCATTTGAAGACGTTAGGTTGGTAAGGGCCACAAAAGCCTGTGTTAATCCCCTAAGACCCAGAATGAACTTTCTAAGTTACAAAGAACAGAAACCAGGATTACTGTAGTTTTCAGAATCCAGGCAAATGCTTGCCCAATTCAGGGCTGCAAGCACACAGACAACAATACTCAGACCATCTTCCCACCCTTTCTCCACCAGCACAGGCTGCCTTGAGTCCTGGTGGTATCGCCAGTCAAACCACACTTTGGTAAGTCAAATGTGACAGTCAAGGGCAGGGAGGGTGAGAACAGTTTCTCTCTCTCTCCCTCCCTCTCCCTCTCCCTCTCCCCCTTCCCCCTCCTCCTCCCCCTCCCCCTTTCTCTCTCTCTCTCTCTCCCTCTCCCCCCCCTCTCTCTCTGCAGGTGGACTTGAGCTGCAGACACCTGCTCTTACACAGAGGGTGTTTGGGGAAAAGGTGGGCTGAGCAAGTCTCTTTT
This sequence comes from Zapus hudsonius, assembly GCA_004024765.1. Lineage (NCBI taxonomy): Eukaryota > Metazoa > Chordata > Mammalia > Rodentia > Dipodidae > Zapus > Zapus hudsonius. Next base: position 12,083 of record PVHP010013481.1, on the reverse strand, counting down.
GTCTCACCCCCAAAACTCTTTCCAAAAAGCTTTGATGTTTTATGAGAATATTTTCTACCTTTAAAATTGGCATTTGCAAATATGTATCAAGAGCTAGATAACATTGATAACCTTGAACTTGATTGAAAGCAATTGAGATAAGAATTATATAAAAATAAATAATTAGCAATTAATTGTTTAGTCATAGGCATGAATCTATTTAAACAATATCTAACATATTTTCCCAATGGACTTTTGTACACATGAAAAGGTATGACTACTTAATAACAGGGAACACATTTAAGTTTATCTGTATAAATGCAACCATAGAAAACCCCTAGAGGAGGAACTATGCGGAAGAGGGGGCGGAAAGATTGTAAGAGCCGTGGTGGGGGAGATTATCCAGAGGCATGGCCAGGAGAACCTGGCTGAATACTAGGCTATCCATAGTCCCCTGTCACAAGGACTGATCCAGACGACCCATGGAGGAGGTTATCCAGTGGAGGGGGGAGGGGAGGGCAGCGGGGAATTGACGATAACAACTCATTGTTTGCCCACTAAATGTTGTAACTCATTATGGACAATAAATTTTTAAAAATTAAAAAAAAATAAAGCTGTGAAAAAAAAGAAAACCCCTAGAGGAAAAAAATCTTCAAATTTATGACAGAAGTTTTATTATAGCAATTACATTATAAGTGAGTTCTTCCTCTTTTCTATTTTATAGTCTTCCAACTATTTAATTGTGTATATAATGTAATAATAATAAAAATAGAGATGACCTATGATCATAAAAATGGATGACCACTGAATTGGGGCCACGTACTTTCTCTGTCCTGAAGAGGGGACATACCTTCCTGAAGTAGGCTTCCGATAGATACATGATCTTCTGTGGGGCTCCAGCACACTTCACCGGAGTGTTTGGGAAGGTAAAAATGGCATTTCCCTCCTTAAAGTCCTGCAGAGCTTTCCATGTCTTCTCTACAGTCTTAACTGAATAATTGGAGCCTATTTTTGGATAAGCAAATCCTTCAGGTAGCCCTTTAATCTACAAACACAGAGAAAATTTGGTTTTAGACAAATGGAAAACAAAAATGTGATACATATTCACAGAGGAATTTTACTCAACTGTAGGAAACATGAAATCATGACACAGGAAAATAGATACAACTAGAGGTCAGTCTGTTAAGCAAAATAAGCCAAACTCAGATAAACAAATACCTCACATTTTTTCTCATATGCAAATTTTAGATATTAATTTATATGTGTGTTCACATTCACATGTGCATGTTTGGGTCATTAAAGTAGGAAGGGAAACCATAATGAAGTGGAAGAGTTCTTATATGAGGGAAAAAAGAGCAGAATACAAATGACATTAAAGAAGGGGTACTACTGGAGGGGGGTAGAAGACCAGCCAGAGACGACTAGGAGGGGTGAGGGAGGAAAGTCAGGGAGAAAGATGAATAAGAACAAAGTGAAATGTCATTTATGGACAATAAATATTAAATTAAAAAAAAAGAACATGAAAATGTCACAATGAAACCCACTACATTGTTTATTAGTTTTTAAAATTGCAAAAAATAAGTGAATGAGAGAAAAAAATCATAGAGATTTATTTTAATTCTTTTGCACACATACAATTTTACCATTTATTAGAGAAGAACACAAATTTGCATATACTAACAAACAAAAATGAGGTTCTAAACAAAAGCACAAATGGCTTTAGAGTCTTTGTTCTTTGCCATTTCTACAATCTTCCAAATAGCCAAGTGTCAACTCACACACATGGGGCAGGAAGGTGAATGAGGTTCCCAGATCAGAGCAATGGCACCTGAAGTCACCTGTCAAACTACAGAAGAGACCTAGTCTCGGAGACGCACACTCTCACTTCCCTGGCCTGCAGACTTCAGGACAGGAATCCAGCCTGACTAACTTTCAGGAGAACTACTTGCCTGACTAGGAAGAGGAAGGGTAAAGACCAAGAGCCATTCATTTATGCCAGTAATAAGAAGCTGAAATTACCCTTTCAGATTGTGGCCTTGCAGCTTATGCCAGATCAAGGTCTTGGTAAAGGCAGTAAAGTGAGTCATTAAGGCAGACTTTAGAATCCTACAGATCAGTTTTAAATCCTAACTTTTCTACTTAATAGTATTGTGACTTTGAATAAGTTGCCTTGTATTTATTTCAAAGCCAGTGAGTCTCTAAGTGGGATCTCAAACCAGTAACACCAGCAGCACCACTGGGGAATTTGTGGAAATGCAGATTATCAAACTGCACCCTAAATTCACTGAACCAGAAACTCTAAGGGCAGGAACAGAATCACAGATGCAGATGACTCAAATGCATACAGGAATTTGAGAAGTTCATGGGTTTTATTGTTTTATTTTTACTTATTTGAGCATTGTGCACGTACACATACATGTCCCAGGGTCTCTTGCCACTGCAAGCAAATGCCTGTCCAGCTTTACATAAGTGACTAGGGATTTGCATCCAGGCTGGCAGGCTTTAGAAGCAAGCACCTTTAACACTGAGTCAGCTCCCCCGCCCTGGAAAGCTTATGTTTAACATCTGGAATATAGGGATAAAATTATCTATTTCATAGGGTTATTGGTTGGTAGAAGTAAATGAGCCTATGTATATAAAAGGCTTAGGACAATGATTGACACACACAGTAAATGCCTCATGGTAGTTTATTACTACCAATAAGATTAACTGGATACTTATGCTAAATGTTAGAAAGTTCACAGAAGGCAATGAGGATGTCACAGACCAAGTTAGCATTTCCCACAAGAGGACATTTGACTTCAACCATTAAGAGGCAGTCATCATGAGCTGGGGTTGTAGCTCACTGGTGGGGTGTTGATCATATATATTCATTCTATTGGTTCAGTTCCTCTGAAGAACTCTAATGCAGTGATGAAGCCTGGCTATGAACCCCTCATCAATCAGAGTTGCTTTGGAGGAACTGAAGCAGAGAGATATGGGAGCAGAGATGGAAGAAAAGGACATCAGAGAAAAGATGATATATGACTGTCCTTTGGTTACACAGTAACAGGCTGTGTGCAGGGGAGCTTAGGATGGTCCTGTCTGTCCACCAGGCCAGACCAGACTAGTGAGCAGTACTCCATGCTGCAGACAACCTGTGGAGCTGGCCTGGAAAAGAGGCAGAGGCAGGTGAGCAGAGAGGCTGCCTACATCTATTTAAAAAAAAAAACTAGACTGGAGGTCTGGTCCTACCAGAGACCAACACATTCCTGCCCTAGAGTTCCACAGATATTTCGGTATCTTCACCAAGACTCCCTTCTTTTTGGAGTACATTTATCTGATAGTTTCTAGTGTTTACAAAGAGTGCCTTGTAGTATGTTATAGCCTTGGGTAAGTTACATTGGCTTAGCCTTGGTTTTCCAGTATCTATTAAGAGGAGAAAAATAGCTTCCTCACAAGAAGTTGTGAAGAATCAATATTTATTTCCAGCATATTTCTTGGAATACAGTAGAGATTCCATGGCAATGTTGTGTCTTGGTTTGTTGCACATCTGTGCTATGAACTCTCAGCACTGGTCTCTTCGGTCCTCTTCACCAAAGCACTAGGGGAGATGGGGCTTTCGGAAACTTCGTAAAACATGACATTTCCACTACCCTCATTCTATGCATGTCATGATTCAGGCTCTTTCCATATCAAAACCCCTCAGATACCCTGCCTGAGCCAGCTCTGTAGCTTTGGACCTGGTCAGCACCATGATTTATGGGTTCCAACTCTTTACCCACAATGCCTCATAAGCTCCCAGAAATCATAACAATGAATGCCTTACTTCATTGCATTTTAGGAAAATCAACTTGAAGCTCGAAACTCAGTGAGCATTTTGGCTCCCTAGCTCTCTAAGGTCTTCTAGGTAGCATTTATATCTTATCGGTGCTTTAGTTCACAAAACTCAGCCTCTACACAATAAAACCCAAATATCCCCGCAGCATCTGATGAGCTGCTGGTGTTTGGCCCTCAGTCTGCTTAAGGACTCATAATCTAAATCTTATTTGCAAAGAAAAAATTAATCTTTGATGCAGACAATTCAGCCCCACATAGAAAGGCTGGTTCCCTATAACTGTGAAACAGCTGTTGTTTTGTAAGCAATAGTATTAGGACATGGGCAAGCTGCTCTCTGATTAGAGTTTAAAGCGAAAGCACATTGTTATCATCGACAGAATCTTAGAGAACACTTTTTACAACATAAAAGGACTGCTGAGAAATAAAGCTAGGAAAGGTTTTCTTAGAACCTCTTTCTTGTCAGTATAAATATAAAGCAACAAATACAGTGTTTCATCTTGGCCTAAATAGGCCAATGTAACACAGGAACAACTTAAAACGGTACCTTCTGATAGTCCAACTGGATTCCAAGAGCGATGATAAGATATTTGTAGGAGATCTGCAACACACAAAATAAAAACTGTTTTAGACCAAAAAATAAATATAAAAAAAAATCAGCATTTCCAGAACTGGCTCTGGCCTCAGATGTGTTTTGTCAGCATTGTATTTCATTTCTCAGTGTGAATGTCTTGGGGGTGGAAAGGGTGGGCAAACCTGGCAGGTAGGCAGGAACCCATTTTCTATGGCCTCGCATCACCCTGCTTCACTAACACTGTGTAATCTTCCTGTCTCTGAAAGCTTGAGACGCCTACATTTTTACGCAGTGGCTATAATTCTTTGTGTAATGCTCATGCTCACATGACTTCATATTGTGCAGTGGGAGAATAACTACCTAACCTTAAAAGTCAGTCAACCATCTTAAAACCTAGGGAAATTTGAACCTGATCTGTCATATGGATTGAACCAATACCATAATTGGGAAAGTGTTCCTTAGAAGGATGGGACCCATCTGCTCTTATTTAATTATCAATATGGGATGAAGAAGTATCCACTTCAAGTGCAGGTGTTGTGATTTATCCATACTATCCATAAACATAGTAATTAAAATGTTTTAGGATCGACGGGGGGAAAGGTTTGGATCAGAAGATATAAGTTAGAGGGACACAAAGTATAAGAAAATGCCATTTAAGGCTCCACATAGAGGGTGCTTGTACAAAGATCCAGGAGCCCAGCAAGAAGAAATGAGTGATAATTACCATGATCTTACACAAAAATGGAAAAGCAAAGCCAGAAAGCTGAGCAAATCCTGGAGGAGAGTAGACTGCAAGTCCAGAGAGCTCTACCTGAAAAGCAGCTGAGAGGAACATGTTATTGAAGAGGACCCATCCCAGAATCCAGGAGACTGAGCTGAAAGGGTGACCTGGCTTACCTATGATTCACTACACCTTGCCACAGGCCCCGCCCATAGCCCCTTAGCACAAGTGCACATGCTGTAGAGCACTTGGCATGGTAGTCATTCCCTCCCCACTCCACACACCATTCCTAGAGAACAAAGGTTCCGTCATATTCCTTATAGTCCTAGAAGACAGTGACCCCACTAGATTAAAGCAAGGCTTTCACTAATGTTTATTGAATAAATGAAGAGATGAATGAGCAATTTCAGCTGCTTATAAAAAAAAATACAATTTATCCAAGGCTGGAAAGACTGGTTAAGGCACTTGCCTGCAAAGCCTGAGGACCCTGGTTTGATTCCCCAGTACCCACGTAAAGCCAGATGCACAAGAGGGTGCAAGGGTGCATGGGTCTAGAGTTCATTTGCAGTGGCTAGAGGCCCTGGTGTGCCCATTCTCATTCATTATCTCTCTCTTTCTCTCTTTTATAAATAAATAAAACATATTTAAAATATCATTATCAAAGCATAATATATATAAAGGTATCATTATTGGTACACTCGGCCTGCCATAAAGACCCAGCACCTTGACATTCTCAGTTCTGTTGGGAAGCAGGCTAACAGAAAGGCTTGAATCATGAATGATGTAATGTCATCCATCAGGCATGTGAGATGAGCAGTGGCCTGAGGTCCAGGATGATGATCTACAGGGGAAACACAGGAACACTGCCAGTGAAAAGAGCTTTGAGGATGTGTTTAATTAGGGTGTGATATTGATTATTTCTAAGGACTGCGACAGACAAGCTCATGATTGAAGATGGGAGATCATTAAGGAAAATAAACCCTGAATAGAAAACAAAAAGAAAGCCACGAGCCTTCTGAATGAGTTCGAGTGTCTAAGCCAGATAACCTAAATACTAAGGAATTACAAGTTTATAGACAAGACTTTTGAGCAATTACAGAGAACAAGGCAGACCTTGCCAGAGGCTGAATATGGCTAGTCTCCTAATTTCATGTAGGGGGTAGGGTTGGGGAGGAGTACCTTCTAACACTAATAACCAAGTAAATCAGCTTCTAAACCCTTGCAAGATTCTGGATTTACCTATTAAATAGCTGCTTCATAGTGATTGAGAAAAACAACAATGACTGCATGCGTTCAAGGATGATAAATCTACCCTAAGTCAATGACCAAGGACTGAGCTGGCACATAAAGCAGACTCAACAATTCCTTCCTTTTCCATTTTAGTGTATATTTTGAGCATTTTCCTGTGCAAGGCACTGTTCTAAGCACTCTACAGATGTCTGTTCATGTAAAGCTCAAACAACCCAGCAAGGTAGATGTTATTGTTATTTCCATTTTACAAATGAACATAGATCCCTCACAAATATTTACTGAACGCTTCATATGCTAGATAGTTCTGGGTATTGAGTATATCGTAATGAACAGATAGAATTCCTGCCTTTTAGAAACCCAGTAGCAGGAGAGATAAGGGTTTCAGATAATTGTATAATTAATTACTAAACCATAGAATGTAGTGATAGTAAGACAAGAGGGAATTTATTCAAGTTGGATAGGTGTCATGGTTTGATCCAGGCGTCCCCCACAAACAAATGAATGTGTTCTAATTGATCAATCCTCACCTGATGGCAGTTTGGATTTTACAACCTCACTGGAGCTGTGTTGTTGGGGGTGGGCTTATGGGGTTATAAGCCAGCTTCCCCTTGCCAGTGTTTGGCACATCTTCCTGCCGCTGTTTGCAGTGCTGTGGCAGAGGTGATGTCCAGCCCTCTGCTCATGCCATCGTTTTGCCTGCCAGGATGGAGTCTCCCCTCGAGTCCATAAGCCAAATAAACCCATTCCTCCACAAGCCGCTTTGCTTGGGTTCTTTCTGCGCAGCAACTAGAAAGCTGACTGCAACAATAGGTTAAGGGGGCTTACCTAAAGGGGCCATGTCTAAGTTAAAGATGAGTAGGCATTAGCTATGATTAGAGGTAGGAGCTATGTCAAAATACCTGGGGAAAAAGAGGCAGGACATTTGAGGACATGAGAAGCCACTCTGGCAGGAGTAATGTGAAAGGAAAGAACAGACTAGGTTAAACCTAGAGAAGAAATAAGTACCAGTTTACATACAAGGCTTGTGTTCTAGAATAATTGACCTCTGGGTCGGGGGAGCATAAAAGACACTCTGAGACTGTGTCTTAACAGTGCTTTCAACTTGTCTTTCTTTGAGGGAATATGATAGGAAAGTATAAAGTGAGAATGGAAAGATTTGATAAATAATGTTTGCTATAGCACATGGATTAATTTATGCAATCTAAAGAAAGCTCTCTAGAGACGTGCTACAGAATTAAAACTTAAATGAAGCCATCTGTGAATAACAGCTAACAGAACATTGCTAAGTGGGTAACAAGAATCAGAATCCAAAGGATCCACTCAGGTGGAGAGAATGGATAAAACCAACAAGGTGATGCCTCTATGCTATGTTCTGATTTCTGGTGCTTTCATTCTATTAAATACTTCTGCTTAATAAAATCTAAATGAAAGATCTACAGATTGCATTAAGTTCTTCCCCAACCTTAAAATAGACCATACAATTTGCCTAAGTATCAGAGCCTTAGAAATCACAGAACATAGCAGGGAGGACACCTATGGATGCCTCCCATCCACAAGAAATGAGAAGAGTTTATAATCCTTAAGATAACAAACCCAACCACCGAGATATCAAGGAATTCTGGAACCTTCAAGGGATGTATGTTATCAATAAGAAAGGCTCTGATTAACCAAGGGACATTATGTATTATCAGAAGAGGCTTCTTGGTCTATGAGAGGGAGACTGCCTGGTAGATGAGCCACCAGCTCAGTCTTATAAATTAAGAATAATCATGTCTAATTTTAATCTGGTACTTAAGATGCTAAGAAAAATAAGGAAGTTCTGAGCCATCGACAAAGCTTGCGAAACTTTTGGGAAGGTTGTAGAGCCTATGGGAGCAGGAGCCTTGCAAGAGGAAGTGTGCCACTGGGAGCAGGACTTGGTGTTTATAACCAGCCTGTTTGGCATTTACTCACTTTTTTCCCTCTCTCCCTGCTGATGTGAAGATGTGAAGCCAGATGTCTGCTCCTGCCATGTTTTTCACACCATGATAGACTTCCCCTTAAAACTGGAAGTCAAAATAAATCCTTTCCTTCTATGAGCTGCTTTGATTGGGTGTTTTGTCCCAGCAATGAGAAAGCAACTGATACAGTATCCAACACAATAATGGATAAAGTAAATGTCATATGAGTGTGTGTATATGTGTGCATGTATATGCATGTACATGTGTGTGCAATGGCTAAGTTTTGTTGTTAACTTGACCTGTTAGCAATCCACAGTAATCTTGAGTGTTGTGTAGCAGATTTCCTCTGAATCAAAGAGAGAAACGAGGCTCGGGGGATTCAGGAAGTCATGTTGGCTAGAAACAAACATCCCTTCTGGGAGGGCAGTGCAAGAAGAAATTCCAGAGACTCAGGATGTTAACAAGTCTGGGAAAGGGTTGCAATACCCCGCCCTAAGGCTATATAGAGGGGAACTGTCTTCCAGACAGGAAGCAGCCAGTACATTCATGACCTCACAGTGACTATCATCACCTGCTCAATATTGGGCCAATCAATATGTCTCATAGATGATGGAAGAAAGAGGTAAAAGATAGCAAAATGCAATAATAGTTGGAAAGAAGGACGGGTTCAGTGGAAGGAGGACAAAATAAAGCAATAGGGGGTTGTGATCAAAATACATTAAATAATTGTATTAAAAAGAATCTTCATCCCATCTTGAGGCTTCATTGGTCTTGCTCTAGGGTATCTTATTTTCTCAGTGTAGATCAGTACATTTACCTCTAATGGTGGTAACATTTTTTTAACAATCACAGCCGAAATTACTACAATTTCTGGGGCTTTAAATATGCTTACATTTCTTCTCACATATTAGTCAACTACGTTTAAATTCAACTTTGCTCACTTTCTCAGGGCATGAGCAGAACTCATTGTTTTTGCCAGGATATCACAAGGGCTCACTCTAACCCAGTTCCTGATAAAGTCCTTTCTCTCCTCTAGAACCTCATGAGTGTCCACAGCCCACTTTTCTCTGGGCTTTTTATCTTTCAAAATCCCACAAGAATGTCTCAGTAAGTTCTGCTTTTAGCATTGTAAGCCTTCTCTTGTCCAGAATTCCAAATCCATCCACATTCTTCCTACAAACCAGTTCCAAATTACTAAAAGTCACATGGTCAAGTTTATTACAGCAATGACTCCACTCTCCATACCATGTCTGTATTAACAAACTTCTCATTGCTGGGACAAAATACCTGACAAAATCAGTTTAAGGAATGAAAACTTTATTTCAGCTTACAGTCTCAGGGTGTAGTCCCTCCTGGTGGGTAAGGTATAGCCACAGGAACTTGAGGCATTTGGTTATATTCAGCATAGCAAGGAAGCAGAGTGATGAATGCTGAATGCCCGAGCTAGCCTTTTTTTTTTCTTTTTCTTTTTGCAGTCTAGTAACCCAACCCATGGAATAATGCCACCCAAAGTTAGAGTGGGTGACTAATCTAATCTATAAAATCCCTCATAGATATCACCAGAGATTTATCCCCATAGTGACTCTAATCCTGTCAAGTTGATAACCAGAGGTTAACTACCACAACAGATGTTCAGCAAGTAATTGATTTAGTTTATTAATTCAACATTACTCAATCCTTCTATCTATTCTCCATTTCCATGTGGTATTTGCCATACATGCATATGTACACATACAGGCATCTACCCCATCTTTCACCATGAAGGTGCTCAGTTTAAGAAGAGCTGTGCAATCATACAAGCTCTCAAACTTATAAGAAAGCCCAATGGTCCCTGAGGGTTACCTGCTTGCCATTGTCGATATGGATGCAGTTCTTATCTGGGTTCAGCTCTGCCACTCGAGCTTGGATCCACTCTACACCAGATGGAATCACACTTGCTGTTGGACGGCCAGACGAGGACAACTGTTTGGCACCTGCACCCACCAGTGTCCAGATTGGCTGGTAGAAGTGTCTCTGAGAAAGACAGTATCGAGATGTCTTTTAATTTGGGTTTGATCCAAAGGGCTTTAGTTAAAAATATTTGTGCTAGACTCTCTGAATTACTCCCTCCTAACTTTTAGAACATTGCACAGAAAAGTCTCCATAAGGTTAATTACCCACTAGTGGTGTACCCAACTATGTTAAACTCTAAGGGACAGTCACCCACCCAGGAATTCCTCAAGAATCATCAAAAAGTGATGATCTTTAATGATCTATATTATATATGACTAAAAGTCAATTTAGTGTTTAACATATGAGTGTTTCATGTGTACTATTTATACAGCATGTAATATACATAAATATTCATCATGGATAAATTTATATGCACAGATACTAAGGAAAATTAAGCCAAAAGTCTACTCCTCAGAAGTATGAGAAGACATTGGACAGTCTGGAAAGTTTACAGATACTTCTGGGAAACCTCAAAAATTCACAAGGACTAATACAGACAGCCCACGGAAGAGGATATCCAACTGATCGGGGATGGGGAGGGGGGGAATTGGGGAATTGGGGATAACAACTCATTATTTGCCCACTAAATAATGTAACTCATTATGGACAATAAACATATATTTAAAACAAAACTTCACTGACTTGAAACTGTTCACAGGAAGGACTGTAGATACAAATACAGATTAGTCCCTCTTCTTTCTCAGAGGTTTTAAAAGCTAATAGGTCATGGACCCCACAATGTATGAATAAATCTTAATGATTCTCTGGAGTTCTCTTGACTCAAAAATCCTATTTCTTGGTCTAAGTTAACTGTGAAATTTCTAGGCTCAGGACAAAGGAAAGGTTGCTTTAGTAGCATCTGAGGATTCTCTCATTCGGTGGATCGGGGAACCAAGAACTCTCAATATTGCCAAAATGCTTCGAAATGGCTAGCCAGAGCAACCAAAACCCATAGGCAGGTAAAGATGACCCAAGAATGATTGTGAGAGCCGTGGTCGGGGAGAATATCAGAGACTTGGCAACCCTCAGTAACAACACACTTGGGTCATGAGAACCCGGCTGAAGACTGGGCTATCCATGGTCCCCTACCACAAAGACTGATCCAGACGGCCCATGGAGGAGGATATCCAGCTGACTGGGGATGGGGAAAGGGGGCAACGGGGAATTGGGGATAACAACTCATGGTTGGCCCACTAAACAATATAACTCATTATGAACAATAAAGGGAAAAAAAAGAATGATTTGCCATCTCCCTATAGTCAATGACAGTGAGGAAGAGGTCTCCTGCTGTGCAAACTCATCACTTGTAGGTCTGTCTAAAACAGGAAAAGGAACAGAAACACAAGCTAAAGACTTTTCAGACTCTAAGCATCCGCTCCAGTAATCAGATACAGCAGGGAAGGTACCAAATAACCAGAGCACTGGCACACTCACTGAGTGCCTCCTCACAGGGCAGGGCAGACATGACTGTCCAGTCACCAGAAGAGCCACTCCCATTACAAAGAGACGTGCCACTGTGAGGCTACCCACAGTTCCACATGCTCCAGCGAGGACAGCCACTTGTTAGAGCTCTTCAGGGTGGTCCAGTGGCTGTGCAAAAGACAGTGACAGAGAGCACCCCCTAGTCTCCTCTCCCATCACAGTCCAGGGGAGCCTTGTTCCATGTTGGGGAAACCTCTTGAAAAGGATTATGTCGGGCTGGAGAGATGGCTCAGCGGTTAAGGCACTTGCCTCCAGTGCCTAAAGCCCTGGGTTCAATTCTCCAGGACCCACATAAGCCAGATCCATGAGGTGGTGGCCCTGGTGTTCT
>PVHP010013480.1:22174-40968 GCA_004024765.1 Zapus hudsonius | reverse complement strand
TGTGTGTGTGTGTGTGTGTGTGTGTGTGTGTGTGTGTGTGTGTGTGTGTGTATGTGTAGACCACAGCAGAGCCCCCCGGGTGTTATCTTGAGCTGCCATCCACTTTCTTTGAGACAGCATCTCTCTTTGGCCTGGGAATCTGCCTGTCTCTGCACTCCCAATGTGGGGATTACAAGCTTGTGCCACCATGCCCAGTTTTGTTCTGCTTTAAGCATGGGTTCTGGGGATTGAATGCAGGCCCTCATGCTGGCATTGCATGCATTTGTGCAAATGAGCCATCTCCATGGCCCTATTACTACGAAAAATCATTTTGCTGTATAGAGTAGGAGAGCGTTGAAAATCACAAGCTCTCAGTGCTGAATGACTGCTGTGTAACAGGCCAACTCATGACTTTCACGAAGAGCTTGAAGCCTTGTGTGTATCTTCATTGTGTCAGTGTCCTGGTTTTTGCCTGTTCTCTATCATTTTTACTTGTTCCTACTATCCAAACTCCAGGGCAGGAAATGAATGTCTCTTAGAAATGGAGACAGGAGTTACTAATTGTATTTACACTTCTGCTTTCCTTATGTTGCCAAAGTGGCTTAAACTAATCCTGCCTCTGACCTGGTCAAGGATTACCTGTGGAAGCCTGGAGAAATTGGTGAAATTGATTTGTCTGGTGCTGAAAAAGGTGTGATGAGTATTTGATGCAGACAGGTAATCTGATGTGGGCTGTCAGAAGGAGATTGGGCACATTGAATGGTCACGACAAGTCATGAATTCTATTCAGCAGAAATGTTCAACCATTTAATTGCCCTTTAGTCAGATAGCAAAGCTGACAACTTCGAGGGCCCACAGCTGAGGGCAAAAAGGAAAATTGGGTCTTGGTAGATTTAAGGTATTTAAGTTTGAAAGGAAAGAGGTGTGACTGCGGGAGTCAGTTCACACCAGCACTATTGCCTCCAAACAGAATGACATCAAAGCACCCTCGGAGGGGTGTGAAGGCAGAACAGATGGAGGCAGGGAAGACCTGGCATTGGTGCTCTGAGTTCCCAGACCATTTCTCTACTAGACAGTCGTGGAGATAAAACAAACAACTAACCACCCAGGTAAAAAGAAGTGGAATAGGATCTCTAACCAATCTTTCCACTGTTAGTAATAGTCTCAAAGATTTACTTGGCTTAGAAATATAGCACAACAAAATATCTAGTTTCCTTTAATGCTTTTATCAATAAGACATGATTCCTGATGTTACGTCGATTATTTTCCACAAAATAAACTAAAGGAGAATATCATAGATAAAATCACTTTTGGACTCAAATATGTGGAACACATTTTAAGTGGAAATCATTTGTGCTGTTAAAAATGATCAGCATTATTTTAATGGGCATACTTATTTTAATTTCTTGAATTCTGTTCATTAAACTCTTTCAAATGATAAAGAACTCACAGGTTTGTATTTTAAAAGAATAAAGTTTATTTTAGAGTAAGAGGGAATGAAGGGTGAAGAGAGAGTTTCCAGAGCCAGTAGGACCCCCAGTTTCTGTAGGACTGAACCTTTATTGAAAAGGGAAAGCCTGCCTGTCCAGACTGTATGATTGGTGAGCTTGAAGGACTCCGAAGTTTGAAAGCTTTATCCAGCTGGACTAACTCGTTTTGAAGAAGCCAACAGACTTCACACAAGTGCAACCACTTGCCATTCACTATTGGACACCTTACCTCCACAGTGCTGAAGATGAGCTTGTGGTAACATGGTCTCAAGTGTACATCACCTGGACATGTAGGTGAGTGGGTAGGCATACTACTTATTTAGTTTTCTCATTTCTGTGAACAAAACCTGACAAAACAATTTAAGGGAGGAAGAGTTTATTTTGACTCACAGTTCGAGACTACAGTCTATGATGGGGAAGTCATGGCGGCAGAGAGTGAGTTACCTGGTCATATGACACCTACATTTGGAAAGCAGGGAGAGGGGAATGCTGGACATGGATCTTTAGAATTTGGTGTTTTTTTTTCTGCTGAGTTTCAGTCTTACTTTAGTCCAATCTTTCCTTGCTATGCCCTCATTCCTCCATTTTGGAATGGGATAATTTACTCTGTGGCAGTGTAGGTTGGGAATGTGTAATTTGTTTTCTGATGTTATAGGGGCTCACAGTTAAGAAATTTATCATGCTGGTGGTCAGATCACTTTCTCTTTTTTATCCAGGTCCTCAACCCATGAAATGTTGCTGGCACTACTCACATATAGGGTGCATTTTCCCACATCAAGTAACCCAATATACTAACTCCCTATAGTCATGCCCAGGGGTTTGCTTCCTGAGTGATTCCAGATACTGTCAAGTTGACAGTATTAATCACGAGTCTACCCCTTGCCAACCTGGCACCTACACATATCACTTTTAAATGATAATATTTTACTCTTTGTTCCCATGAGATGAAGGCCATCTCATAGTGCAACACATAGTCCAACTTCCAAAATCTCCACAGTCTTTTGACAGTTCTAACCCCATTGAAAGACTAAGTACAGAGTCTTTTCTAAAACTCAAGATATTTCCACATTGTGAGCCCTCCTGTAATATCAGAAAACAAGTTGCATACTTAAAACATACAAGAAGAGAACAAATTATCCCATTCCAAAAGGTAGGAATGGGGATGTAGTTTCCATAATCTTCCTTATCTGGACCACCAGACGGAGACCAAGTGTTTAAACACATGAACCTCTGGGGGACCTTTTGTATTTAACCCATAAGCCTGTGCCCTGATAAGCTCATGGCCATCTCATAATGCAAAGTGCATTTAGTCCAACTTCAAAAGTCCTCATAGTTTTGAACAAACACTGCTCAAAATATCAGTCTCTTCTAAGACACAAGGCAATCTCTTAACTGTAACCACCTGCAAAATAAAAATATCCAAAATGTAATGGAATAGAGTAACATTCCTGTCATGGTTTGATCCAGGTGTCCCCCACAAACAAATGAATGTGTTCTTGGTAATTGATCCTCAGCTGATGGTAGTTTGGATTTTACAACCTGGATGGAGCTGTGTTGTTGGGGGCGGGCTTTTGGGGGTTATAAGCCAGCTTCCCCTTGCCAGTGTTTGGCACACGTTCCTGCCGCTATTTCCAGTGCTGTGGCAGAGGTGATATCCACCCCTCTGTTCATGCCATTGTTTTCCCTGCCAGGATGGAGTCCCCCCCCCCCAGTCCATAAGCCTAATAAACCCATTCCTCCACAAAGCCGCTTTTGTTTGGGTTCTTTCTGCACAGCAACTAGAAAGCTGACTCCAACAATTTCCATTTATAATGGGAGGAATCCTTATTCCAACAAAGAATGACCAGACCCAAGCAAAACCAAAACAGCAAGACAGACAACACCTTCTGCAGTTCCATGTCCAGGATTAGGGTTTATGATGGAATCATCTGGACTCTGAAGTGCTTGAGTAGCCCTTCCCAGATCACCTCCACTGGCTCTAGTCTCTACTACACATAGCTTCTCTTTTGGGCTGGCTCCACTCAGAATTTATAAAATTTCTTGGCAGATGTCCCTGGTCCTGACTTCTCCAACATCTTGGGGTCTCCATGGAAGATTAGATGCATCTTCACAGTTTCACACAATTGCCTCTCAGAGTTCCCTTGCAGGGAATCTGACCTGCCTCACATCACCCAGCCTCAGTAGCTCTATGAACCATGACCCTCCAGGGCTTGTACCTTTCACATCTACAAAATCAGTACTATGAAGATCCTGCTGCCAAGCTCTGCTGTCAGCTTGAGAAGGAGCCAGGTTCTCTTGACCCAAGCTGTGTTGGTCTCTCTGTGCCTTGGTTGCTGAATCTGTGCAAACACTTTTTTTTTTTTTTTTGATGGTTAATTTCTGGTTGTCAACAGGATTTAAAATCACAATGAAAGCAAATCTCTGGGCGTGTCTGTGAGGGTATTTAAGACCTACCCTAAATGTGATGTCGTCTCAGACTCTGGGCCTGATGGATATAAAAAGGAGAAACAATTACAGTTGCTTTCTTAGCATACTCATTGTGGGAACCTTAAGTTTGCACCTGTCCTCACCCAATGCTATGTCTTCACATCTGTTTGCTCTCCTTGCCGCTCTTCCACTGTAGACCTGCCCTAGAGAAGTGAGCAGGAACTGTGACATAGACTCCATGCTATCCTGAAAAGCACATTAGTCTCTTGCTTTTAAATTTAAGCTTATTCATGTTCTCAGAATCTTTGTCAAAATGAACTTATGATATGAACTTCCTCTAGCATGATTCTTGATGCATTCCCTCTTCCCTTCTGAAGCCTCGTGAACCAGCCATGCAGTGTCCGTGTTTCTTTCAGTACTCTGGTCTTCAAAACCCCCACCAGAATGTCTCCTGAACCTCTGCTTATAACATTGTAAGGTTTCTTTTGCTCAAAGTTCCAAACTCTTTCACATTTCTTCTGCAAACCAGTTCAAAAAGCCACTTATGAATCACATGTTTGGGGTTTTCATAGCAATAACTCCACTTCTGGTACCAAATTTCTGTATTAGTTACTATACTCAGTTTGATGACTTGACACAAAGCACCTTAAGAAAGAAGGAAAGGGTTTATTTTAAGTTACAGTTCTAGGGTTGCATTCCTCCATGGTGGGGAAGGCATGGTAGCAGGCACAAGAAGCCAGCTGGTCACATTGCATCTGTGGCATCAGGCAGCACAGAAAGTGAACAGGAAGTGGGTTTCAGCTCTAAAGGATCAAGGCACACCCTCACTAATGCACTTCCTAAAGGTTCCACCACTTTCCTAGTTAGTATCCCCAGCTGGGGACCAATTGTTCAAATAATGTGCCTACAAGGGTGTATTTCACCTTCAAACAATAACAGTCTCCTAGGTGAGTCAAGTTGACAACATTAACTATCATAGGAAGGAAGCATAAAAGAGATAGAAGACATGCAGCCTGAGCTCAGTGTTATCTGACCCACCAGGTCATAAAGTAGATGTACACAGTAGCAGTCTATCACCAAATGAAATTGGTTTATATGTTATCAGGCCTAAGCAGGTCCTGAAGGCAGCTATTGTTGGACTACCAAAAACATACCCTGAAGCTAATCTTTAAAAAAATCCCTTTTTAATACATTTTTATTCTATCAGTTGTACTCTTATAGAGAATCCTAATAATAAATCCAGTATCATAAAACTTTAGCCAGAAGGGGATGTGAGCCTTTCCCCATCATGTATGGGGAATTTATATAACATCTCAGAATATAGTTTCACAAAATGATTAGTCATGTGCAAAGTCTTAAACTGGCTTTTCTCTTTCTCTGCAGCTTTCCAATTTGTTTTAGTTAGCATTCCTTGGATTATATCACCTGACAAGGCTTACTGCAGCCATTCCATTGGATAGTTGGGAGGCCAGGCTAAAATGGAGATATTTATCTGGTTCTAATGTTTTCTTTCTGGTTTTATCTTTCCACATTTATCTATTTACTGTGTCTTATTTTTGGGAGTCCTGGTTTCTATCTTTGTAATTGTGTACTTACCCAAAACATTAGCATTATTTTATATTCACTATGACATTTTTAGAATTAGATATCCATATATTTTCAAATGACATCTAAAATAATACAGACTGACTCTAATCAGCCTGACATAGAACATGATGAATATTAATTTGTTCCTGAACCTTTTAAAAATTCCTAGTACTTGGAAAACCTTTATTGTATTTTTCCCTCTGAGCATGTCTGTATGTAAGTTGTTTTGGATCCCCTCTTCCCACATATCTTTCTCCTAAGACTGAATCTAACGGCAGGATTTGTCATTTCTGTTACTTCATGGCCCTACTGGCTGTTAGTTCATGAAGGAGGAATCTATCTGACATTTTGTTTGTGTGTGTGAATAAACAGACTAAACATTCTGGGTATTTCTGTGCAGTTCCCTTGATTTCTTCCTTGTGTACTAGACAGTGGATTGCTGGCAGCTCCCTGGTGTGATGCCGTGTGTGATTCCTGCTGGTGAGAGCAGCTGTTTGAACAAATGTATTCACCGCTGTGATAGGCGGGAAGGGGAATATTCTGAAATAGCATAATTTCAGTAATTCAAGGCATAATTCATATGTACTATTATGCAAAATGTGTCTCATTAGCAATAAAAGCTGTTAATGTCATTCTGCTCAATGAAGGATTGAAATGGTATCCTTATGATTAGATCACCATTGTGGACAGATATTTATTGAGTGACCCCATGGGCATTGAGCCTGAGAAAAGGCTGAAATCCAAAATGGCTCCAAGGTTTACAGTTTGGATAATATAAAAGCACAATTATGTCATTTTATGAGTTAGGAAAAATAGAAAAAATGAAAGATGTCCAAGGAAAGTGTTTGAGCTTAGATTTTGGCTGACTTCAATATCGAAGAATACACATTGGCTAAAGAATAAAATCATTTGATTCACACTGAGCATCCATTAGTAGCAGACATTATTTTGTTTTGTCATTTCTTTTTTAAATAACTTTAATATGAATAATTATAGACCTTGTATAAGCAAATCTTGTGAAGGTATCCCCATTTCCCCTTCTCTCTCTCCCCTCCCCACTGGGGTCCCTCCTTGGTGAGCATACTGAATCTGTCCATAGGTCAGGGGGTATGAACTGCACCAGAGGTAGCCAGTTTTTCTTTCTCACTTTTTTCCCCTTTGTGTATTGTTGCTAGGGGGACGAGGTCTCTGGATATTCTCCCCCACCATGGCTCTTGCATTCTTTCCACCCCCTCTTCCAAGTAGCAGACATTATAAACATAAGCACTGCTATCTGTTAGACTGTCACACAATGCTGGGGTGAACCTCCAAACCAGGCACAGTTATGTGAGGAAGGGATTTATTGAAGTTACAGATCCAAGGGAAGTTCCATAACTCAAAAGAGTGCTGCTCTCAGTTTTGATCCAAGAGACTTCTTTTCACAGAGAGCAGTGACTACTAGGGAGACTCAAATCTCATTGTGGTGCTGAGAACAAGTGCCAGTTAAATGTAGAGTATTACATGAGACATTATCACACCTGATAAGTCTCAAGGGACATTGCAAAAGAAGGGGTAGAAAATAAGAACAGAGAATGGTGAGGAGTGCTTTGGAATGTATGGTGTGGTGTGCACATATGGTGTGGGGTGCACAAATGGTGTGGTGTGCACATAACCCTCTACCCCCTGGACAGATCTAGTATGTCCACTGAGGAGGGTCCCCAGTGGGTTGGGAACAGGGAGGAGGGAAATGGGGTACCACCACAAGATTTGCTCATACAATGTATCTAACTATTGACAATAAATATGTAAAAAAGAAGCACAAAGAGCTCTCCTTCCCCTTCCTTTTGTTGTCAAGAAAGGTCAGGTGATTCCTTGACGTCTTCCATGTAACAGTGATATGGCAGTGTCTTCCTCATATGATGGGGCTGGTATTATAGAAAGCAAGGTAGACAGAATGATTACCAAAAATCCAGGCTTTTATAACATATCGAAATATGTTTAGGTTTCAATAAAAAATCATAAGTGATGCTGAGAACAAAGAGGTCTTAAGTTCAATAAAAGAATGCAGAAAATAGATACTGAGATGACAAAAATGTTAGGATTATCTGATGAAGCTATTATGATAAGAATGCCTCAGTCAGCAGTCATAAGCACTTAGAACAAATGAAAAGACAGAACACTGTAGGTAAAAGAGAATGCGTAAACAAGAACCAAGTGACATTAGAGCTGTGCAGTACAGCAAGGATGAAAGAGAAGCAGTTTGGCTCCACGTTGTGGTGAAGGGGACAGAACAGTAGAAGTACTGAATCTGGATGTCACATATGGTGTGGGCAGATGGGTCAGTGGTTAAAGGCTTGCTTGCAAAGCCTACCAGCTTGAGTTCGATTCCCAACACCCACTTAAAGCCAGATGCACAAAGTGGCACATGCATTTGGAGTTTGTTTGCAGTAGCAAGAGGCCCTGTGCACCTCCTCACTCTGTTTTGCTTTTTCTTTTTTTCTCTTGCAAATAAATACATAAATAAAAACATTAAAACATAAAAGAATAAAATGAATAAAAACCAACCAAGTGACCAACCACACAAAAATCAGTCCCACCAACCCCAGTATCTAGGGCACTGGAATAAAATTTCTAAAACAAAATTCTAACATTCATGTTTTAGAGTTCTGAGAGAAAACTAAATAATGGCTAACCCCTACCTCGAACAATCTGGCAAGAGATTTAAGCCCACATATTCAAGAAGCTGATTGAGCCCAAATATGATGAAGCCAAAGAAATCCACTTTGACACATCACTAACTTCTGAAAACTGAAGGGGGAGGGGAACAGCCAAGGGAAAAGTGACATCTGTACGAAAACAAGCACCCCAACTCAAAATCTAACAAAGAATTCAAATGACAAATGCCAGGAGTTTTCTCCCTATATACCATGGATGTCAAAAGGAGGCTGTGTACTGAGAAAAGGAATTTCAATCCCCTTATCAAATAATTTGTAAAGTACTTTCTATGCCAGCAAGAGATCTGAGCTGGGGTCCTCAGAACCCATATAGAAGCCACCCTGTGGTGGGTATCTGTAATCCAAGTGTGCCTGTGGTGAGAAGAGAGGCACCCAAACAGAATTTCTGGGGAGGTCATGGGCCAGCTAGCCTCGTGAAGACAGCTGTCAATAACACGGAGAGACCCTGCTTCAAACAAGGTGGAAGATAAGACCAGCAACTGAAGTCCCCTGATCTCCACCCGTGCATGTGCGAGTGCTAGGCATGTGTGCATCCATCCTCACAAATGAACTTCTCCCACATATATGCTCCCCCAAAGAAAGACATATTTCATTATTATGATACAGGAAGGTTGCTAATAAAAGATATTGGTATATCATGAGAGTATTAATTGAAGGAGTAGCTGCATTAATGTTACCTTCAGTAGATTTCAGAGAAAACAATGACCAGAAACGATGAGGAGCATTAGGGTCCTTTCTTGATATTGGTGGTAATTTTGTCCAAGGACTTCCTGTGAATATCAAAATCCATGGCTTGATCAAGAACTTTAAATAAAATAGCATAGTATTCACATATAACCTATGGACAACTTCCCAGTACAATGCAAAGGCTAAGTTATTTGTTATACTGACTGATTATGGAATGATGATGAATCAAGTGTCTATATATATTCAGCAGAGATGCAAGTCTGAAGTTGGATGAATCTTGAAGACACAGAAGGCTGGCTATGTATCATGGATCCAGGATATGTATCAAGATATTATGGATATCAGGATTCCATCTATGTATCACGAGGATCCACTCACGAAAAGGCATAGTGATGCTAGATGTGAACGTACCAAACAACAGAGCTGAAAATGTGGAGTAACAACAGAAGTGCAAAGAGAAATAAATCATTGTTATATTTGGAACTTCAAGTCCCCTTCTCTCAATAAGTGATAGAGAAAACTAGATAGAAAGTCAGCAAAGATCTAGGGGCCTCCAACAACACCATCAATTAACAGGGTCAAGTCAATAGCCATAGAACAGAGTGCACATTCTTCTCACATTGACAGAGAACATATCCTGGTCTATAAATGAAACCTTCATGAATTTGCAATAATTGAATTCATGCAGTGTGTTAGCTAATCATATGAAATAAAATAGAAGCTAATAACAGAAAGATAAAATATCTCCAAATATTTGGGAACTGAAAAACATACTTCTTTAAAAAATTATTTTCAAGTGTGTTTGTGGAGATGTGGTGGTGGGGGGCAATCCAGGGTCTCTTGTTGCTGAAAATGAATGCCAGATGCTTATACCACTTTTTATATCTGGCTTATGTGGGTGGTTTGTAAATTGAATCCTGATCAGCAGGCTTTGCAAACAAGTATCTTTAACCACTGGGCAATTTTCCAAGCCCCAAAGCAGCATACTTCTAATTAAATCCTTGAGTCATAAGGAAGTCACAAGGGAATTAACAAAATACATTAAACCAAAGGAAAATGATAATACAACATACCATTATTTGTGGGACCTAGCTAATGTAATGTTGAGAGAAACATCTATAACCCTAAATGCATACGATCCATAAAAGGGTAATGTCTCAAATCAATAATTTAAGGTCTTAGCTTTAGAATTTAGAAAAATTCTAAAGCAAGCAGAGAGAGAGAAAAATAATAAAAGCAGAAATCATTGAAATTAAAAACAGCCGGGAGAAAAAAAAATCAGTGAAACAGATTCAATAACATTGACAAATATCTGCAAGTCTGACAAAGAAGGCTACAACAATCACCAAGATCAGAAATCCATGGGCGAGGTGAGGCCAGGTTTTGGTGGCACCTTATAAATACAGGGGTACAGGAGAACAACAGGGTTCTGCAGTCCATGGTGTGGGGCTCTGCAGGCTCCAAGTAGAAGTGGGATGACAAAGGTAAGAACTCCAGGGCAGACCCTAAAGATGTTAGCTGAGTAGGAATGTTCTGGAGTGATGTCATATTGCAAAAAATGTCTGTCTTCTCTAACTTGATTTCTACTGCACACAGAGGAGGCATGGTAATGTTTTTGAAATGATTTAAAAGATCATCAAGATATTTCACATCAATATGAATAATTTGACATAATTTATCTCCTATAGAATATTATTTCAGATCTCTACCGTGAGATCTATGGGCAACTGTATGAATCAGGCCTTTGATTTTTCTGTATTGCCATGCTTTGACTTCCAGGGCATTGCTGACCCTGAAAAGATTGTCCCTCTCAGGGACAGCTAACTTCTGAGAATTACTGATGAACAGCTTGCCTAGAAGTGAGATTTTCATGTGCAAACCAGCCAGCCCAGAGTCCAGCTTTTAACCATCTTGCGAGGCTGACTATAGGGCTCTGTCCTAGTAATGCCAGGGCTGAGGGCTTGGGCAGCCAGTGATGGCACATATGCCCAGGGGTCCACAGGAGTTATTTCTATCAGCAAACCTAAGCCTGCTTACCCTGTGTATCATGGCAAAATACCCAAGCAAACACCTTACAGAAGAAGGATTTCTTCTGTCTCACAACTTCAGAAGGTGCATCTTGTGTTCACTTGGCCTGATTGCTCCTGAGGTCATGCCTGGTGAAACAGAACGTCGTGATGGGGAACATGGTGGGAGCAAAGGGACTCGCCCATGGCAGAGACAGAGGGAACAGGGCCTGGGGACGGGCCTTACTCTTCCAACGAGGCTTCACCTCCTACTAGAACATTCAGGTACAAACTCATCATGGATGAAAGTAGTTCTTCACTGCCCCCCATAATTTACTCATATCTCAACAGTGCTGTGAGCTAGGCACCACACTTCAAAACATGATCCATCTGGTACATTTCATATCCAAAACACAACCCCCAGCCTGGCGTCTTCTGAGGCCACCACAATCGGGCTCCTAACCATCATTCCCATACTTCATCACTGACCCTAGAGCTTCCCCAAGATGCATTTTCCTGACAGTGAGTTTCCCCACCACTACCCAAGAAATAAAAGACTTTTTTTTAGTAGTAACCCTCTCCTAATCTCTTGACCTTCTCATATGTAAATGATAATACAATGCACATTTCCAGCAGCTTCCTAGTAGCTTACTGCTGAGTGAGGCAGGGGTATACTATAGGTCTTTGGAATTTGATACTCTGATGTGTATTGTTCTCAGTTCTCTACATGGAGAGTTCAGTTCAATCCAAATGGGCTGAATGTTCGGCAAATATGAATCACACTCGCCTTGTCAGAGCCAAGCAGGAGAGACTCTAAAGCTTGTGTGACTTTTAATGGTGACCCTGGAAGAACCACTCACATGAAGTTTCACAGCTTACACAATGTTTTCCAGGGTGTTACCTCATTTGAACTACACAGTTACCAGAACCTTTATTTTATAGCTGGGGAAAATTGAAGCCCAGGGAACTTGAGAATTACTCAGATTTTACGGCTTTCAGATTTCAGAAATGTGACTATCCATTTTTCTATTGAATTTTTTTGGTTGAGTATTGTGAATTTCATACACATACACACATATTAACCTTATTTAATTGTTTTCTGCTGCACTTATATTTAAAATTTACTTATAAAAAAGTACATGTAGACATATCTATTTACATTTAAAATATCACTATTTGTGTATGCGTGTGTGTGTGTGTGTGTGTGCCCATGCACACTTGGGCTCACCAGCATCTCTTACTGCTGTAAACAAATGCCAGATGCTTGCAACGATTTTTGTCTGGCTTTTTGTAAGGAGCTGGGGAATCAAACCTGGGCAGGCAGACTTTGTAACCAAGTGTTTGAACTGCTGAGCTATCTCCCCAGCCCATATCTTAAAAATTCATTACCAAAAAAGAAATATAATTACCCCTAAAGTTAAATATTTTTATTGGTTATATCTTTTTTTTATGCTGGTTAATCAATCAGTTAATTTGATGGATGTTTAAATAATTTAAATGTGTTAAAAGTTAATTTTAGTTTTTAAAAAATATTTTATTTATTCATTTTCTATCAGGGAGATAGGGATAGATTGAGAGAGAGGGAGAGGGAGAGAGAACACTAGGGCCACCATCTTGTGGGTCTGGCTTATGTGGGTCCTGGGGAATTGAACCCAGGGCCTTAGGCACTGGAGGCAAGTGCCTTAACCACTGAGCAATCTCTCCAGCCCTGTTTTTTAGTTTTCTGAAGTAGGGTCTCTAATCCAGGCTGACCTGGAACTCACTCTTTATTCCAGGTAACCCACTGCCATGAGCTCAGTCCTCATTTGCACATGAGGATTGAACTCATAGCAATCCTCCTACTGCGTCTTCCCAAGTGCTAGGTTTAAAGGCATGCACCAACATGATTGGCCTTTAAAATTAATTTTTAAGTTAAACTGTGAGTAGGTTTCATCCTGGCCTCTTCATTTATATGTGTCATTATATGTTGTGATTGTTTCTCTGCACACTTCCCTCTCTTGTATCTCCTCCCCATCACTTTTTTTGTCTTTACATAGGCTGTCACAAAATAAAATATTTTGATTTTGATGAGGTCCAATCTGTGATTTTTTTTCTCCCGTTCATAGGGGGTGCTTTTGGTGCTAATAATGTAGCTTAGCTAACACCCAAAGATTTCTCTCCTGAGGGCTTCCTGGAAGCTTCATAGTTTCACATGTTATTTTTCAGTCCACACTCTATTTTGAGATGATGTTTTACGAGCTATGAAATCTGGCTTCAAGCTCTTATCTATGGACATTCAGGTGCTCTAGCACCTTTTGTTAATGACACACCAGCCCCCACTGCACTGCCTTCATACCTTTTCAAAAAAATCAGCTGGGCATAGGTATGCTTGTCTATTTCTGATCTCTGTGTTTAGCTCTTCAGCTCTCTTCTGCTTGCTTCCTATACTCACATCATTGAACTACACCACTCACAGATAGTAGTGGTTATAAAGACAGATATAAAAGATCACAAGTCAAAATATCTATCTTTGGAAGAGACAGGAAATTCATCTTACATTCATTCTCTTCTGTTTGTCTTACCAAGTCCAATAGGAATGCCTTAGAGAAAGAGGAGAAGCCTGTATTCCTTGATTACCAGAGAATATCAGTTCTGAGTTAAGCTCTGTGTGTTGATCCTTTGGTTGCTCAACATCTAATTACACCAGCCTGCCCAGGGACACCTCTGAGGCACTAATCCCATGCGCTTTAAATCAGGTGACTCTTTGGTAAAAGCAGAAGTACTAGAGATGGATCAGCTTCCTCTTGGTTCCCTCTTAAAGTGAGACTTGCAGTGCTCAACACACACTCCTTCCATTTGGACTAGATTGACAAATAACATTATAAATGTTTCCAAGGGATTCACCTTTGTCTTTGGTGTCCACTAATGTGATGCACTGATCATTATAGGCAAAGGATTGCATGCTCTGACTTCAGTGCTTTGCAGTAAATTCTCTACTATGCTTTTTAATGCGTCTGTTCCTTTTGGTAAATGCTATACACGGAGAAGAGGAATCATGCTGGAGTCATAGTTTCTGTCTCTCTTTCCCTCACTCTTTCTCTGTCTCCCTCTCCCTGATAGACAGATAGGAACTATACATTCCTTTTGCTACTCATGCTTATCAAAAAGGTAAATAAATGTGAGTGCTTCTCTATTTAAAGAAGAGGAAATCTAACAGTGCAATCTGTTTTGTGTCTTTTAATGAAAAAACAAACTGGGTTGCCAAGGGTCTTTTGCAAATAGCATAACACAGTTCACACTATTTTTCACTTTTATTGCTATGTTCTCATCTCATTCTGTGTAAGTTTAGAATCCATCGCTTCTTACTCTGGCTCGTCTCTGACAGCTGTCAGCATTATCTGTGTTACTATTGTATTTTGAGAGGGTCCCTTCTGATAGGGCCAACAGACATCAAAAAATCAAATCATATTGATTTTATGTCCCCAGGGTGCATAGTCACAGATCACTTATTTCAATGACTTGGCTGGTGTTGTAAATACAGACTGTTGGGTAAAAGAAAGCCAAACCGAAGCACATGGACACATTTCTACAAATTTGTCACCGCTGCTATAAAACCCTGAGGTTCCATGCTTAAGAGCCATATGGGGGAAGTGTCACTTATTTCATTAAACAGATGGCTATCTCCTCTATTCTCGCAATTCAATGTTTATATTTTGTTTCCCGAGTTACATAGTAAGGAAAGAGAAATGTGTACATATTTGAAGTGCCAAATTAGCACTTGAGAGTATAAAAATGTTTCTAATAAGAAGTGAAAAACCTTAACTATGATAGATGAAGTATTTTGAGGTCTAAATTTCTAATATTAACATGGTATCTTTTCTGCTTAGCATGGACTTCACTGGACGATGGGATTTTTAAGAATGCATTGATCAATATAATGATTTTTTTGAGCCCGACATTTTTAATAGCACTAACAAACCTTTCTTGAGTTAAAAACAGTGCTTCTTAGTGGTGTAGAGGGACAAAGCTGTGTTATGGCAGTCTTCCCCTGACAGCTGTGTACAATAGAGGCAAAAATTGTGAGAAGGAAATTGAGGATGACACAAAAAGATGGAAAGATATTCCTTGCTCCTAAATAGGTAGAATTAATGTCGTGAAAATGGCAATACTCCCAAAAGCAATATACAAATTCAATGCCATGCCAATAAAAATACCAGCGTCATTCTTTGTAGACAAAGAAAAAAATAATTTCCAAATTTATTTGGAAAGGCAAAAGACCTCAAATATCCAAAGCTATCCTTAGTAAAAGAAGCTCATTGGGAGGTATCACCATACCCAATCTAAAGATATATTACAAAGCTATTGTAACAAAAATAGCATGGTACTGGCATAAGAACAGACAGGTAGACCAATGGAATAGAATTGAAGACCCTGCCCTAACCTCAAGCAACTATAGCTATTTGATATTCAATAAAGATGTCAACAATGTCAACTGGAGTAAAGATAGCATCTTCAACAAATGGTGCTGGACAAATTGGATAAACACTTGTAAAAAGATGAAAATAGACCCAGTCCTCTCATGATGCACTAAAATCACCTCCAAATGGATCAAAGACCTTAACCCAAGACCTGAAACTCTGAAAATCCTGAAAGAAAAAATAGGGCACTCTCTATGAAATAGAAGTAGGAAAAAACTTCCTGAACAAACCTCCAGTAAACCAGGAAGTACATCAATCACTCAACCAATGGGATCTCATCAAGCTAAAAAGCTTCTCTACAGACAAACTTACCATACTCAAAGCCAAGAGACCACCATCAGGTTGGGAGTTAATCTTTGCAAGCTGTAACACAGATAGAGGTCTAATATCTAGAACTTACAAAGAACTCAATAAATTAAATGATAAAATATCATACAACCCTCTCACAAAATGGGCCTCTGAGCTCAACAGGGAACTCTCAGAGGAAGAAATACAAATGGCCAATTCTCACTTAAGAAAATGTTCAACATCGTTAATCATCAGGGAAATGCAAATCCAAACAACAATGAGATTCCATCTCACTCCAGTAAGACTGGCAATCATTAAAAAAAATCTATCAACAACAGGTGTTGGCAAGGATGTGAGGAAAAAAGAACCCTTCTTCACTGCTGGTGGGAATACAAACTTGTACAACCACTATGGAAAGCAGTGTGGAGGCTTCTGAACAGGATGGATATAGAACTACCAGTAGACCCAGATATCCCTTTACTGGGCATATATCCTCAAGACTCCTCGTTTCAGCATAGAGACATCTGCACAACCATGTTTATAGCGGCTCAATTCATAATAGCTAGGAATTGGAACCAACCTAAATGCCCATCGCTAGATGAATGGATATCAAAAATGTGGTACATATAGACCATGGAATTCTACTCAGCAATTAGGAAAAATGATATAATAAAATTCAAAGAAAAATGGATGGATTTGGAACAGATCATATTTAGTGAACTCATATAAGAACAGAGAGGCAAGCGCCACATATTCTCCCTTATCTGTGGCCCCTAATCAGGCTAAACCGAATTGTAAGTAAATATGACTAGTGACTCAGGGGAAAGGCAAAGGGGACAGAAGGAAATGGGGGCAGGGATGGAAGCAACAGGGGGGGGGAGATGTACACAAACCTAAACTAACAATAATCTGACTCCATAGAATGCTATCTTCTGTACAATGAGTTCCAGAGGTAGATAGGGCCCCAAAGGGGGGGGGGTTGGAAGGCTACCTATGGTACAAAGGATTCTGACCTTTGGCTCCCCAACTCAGTAATTAGTTACCTCCCACAATGAGCTGTTGATCAGAGTGACCCACATGGTCCCTAAAAAAAGACAAACTTTTGTCACAGCCCTTGAATACCCACCTCAGGCAAAAGATAAGACCTTATTGCTGAAGATTCTATAGACTGATATCACACAACAATGAGAGACCCTGCTGAATCCAGAAATGAAATCAGCTCCCAGATGGTCAGCCTGGGTAATGCTGGAAGGTGTTGCACAAGCTGCCAGGGGAACCAGACCAGTGATATCCTGAGAGAGCAGGAGGCATCTTCAAGTTCCACCGACCAATGGCCTGAGAGTGCAGAACACACTGCTATATAGCACAGACAAGCAAGTCAAGAAGTGCCCATCTGTGCAATAGTGGCACCCAACCTAGGTGGGTAATCAACAGCTGACTAATTGGCTATGAGATCCGCTCAGAGGCAGGGAACCCCTGACTGGTAAGGGGACCCAGGACAACCCTGAATGGGGACCAAGAACCCCATCTTCGTGGGAAAGTCCTCACTAACCATAGGTCCTCAGAAAGGCTATGCCTGTCCAACGTAGCAATATTTGTCTTAATTGACCAATAATGATCTCACTCTCCCCTGGAGACTCTATTTGTATTTTTCTGAAAGCAATGAGAACCGGGGGACAACCGAACTCCACCAAAGGGACATGACTTGATGAGGGACACCCAAGCAGGACACCGCTCACCTCAAACTCACCATTTAGAGCCCTAACGCAACCTCTAAGGAAGTGAGATGGCGAGCAAAAGAGCTATCCCCACAGCAAGGCAGATAACCTGGAGAAGGACGATAGAGAGAGGCACCAAGGGTGCCCCAAATTGTCCAAAATACAAATCTACAGACTCTTAAAAACCTAATAACTACACAAAATATAAACTCACCCACTATGACCCAGGGAAATTTGCAGAAGAGGGGGCGGAAAGAATGTAAGAGTCATGGGGGAGAATAATTAATGCATTAGAGGGAATGTCATCATGGATTCAATGGCTTTATTAAGAACCTATGATACGGAGCATATTGTTGTGTTAACATATGTAATTTTAAGCCATTAAAAACGTTTTAAAAATTGGAATAGTTCAAGAATTATATCTACATATTCCCAGATATTTGAACATTTATTCATTTACAAATTCAAAATTATTCTTTGAGTCCCTATTATGCTGTAGGCCCTGAGTTAGTACAGGATACTAACTGAGCTTGTACAGAATACTAACTGAGTTAGTACAGGAAATTTTCATGAAAAAAAAAACAACTGACCACTTGGGACTCATGTGTTATTAACTAGTCATTATTCACATTGTATCCAACCACATCTTATTGAAATAAAAGAAAGGAAAGGAAGAGGATGCCCCCTTTCCTTCTCTCTCCCTGCATTCCATCACCAAAACAAGCATCAGCAAAAAGTTAATTTAGAGCACATAGTCATCATCTTTTCCAGCCGAATCCCAAAGCCAAGCTCCTCACAGATGCATGCCTTTGCTACCCGGCATCCTTATTCACAATATCACCTTATGCACCTGTAAAAAAATGTCTTCTCAGCGCATTCATGCTATTGCTCAGCAACACTGTGAGGCAGATGGTAAATTTGCATTTAACCATACTCTGGAAAGCATGTTTCTTTTCTATCACGTCAATGACTTCATATTAGTGAAACAGCATGGGGTGCATGTTAACTACAATGGAGTGTTAACCCAGCTTTAATTATATTCCATATTTAGAAAGTTGGTTCTGTTGTTTTAACCCACAACCATGTGAACGATTTTTAATTTAATGGTTGTTTGCAATTGTAATATATAGAGTCTTTATGTTCAGAATTGTGGTGACTACAAATCTCCAGAGAAGTCTAAGTCCTTAAGTGAGTTATGCTTGCTTTCTTCTCTGATTAAAATTCAGATCAAAAACTATGAAATTACTGATGGGTGCCATGCCTCCGGACCGTCTCCCCCACCACGGCTCTCACAATCTTTCCGCCCCCTCTTCCGCTCAGTTCCCTGAGTCGTGGTGGGTGAGTAATAAGGCTGCTTTAATGTTGCGAGCTTAGAGGTCCTTGTGTCGAAAATCCTTGGTTCCTGTCTCAATGGCCTATCCTGTGTTGATTGAATGACTGT
>PVHP010013480.1:0-22074 GCA_004024765.1 Zapus hudsonius | reverse complement strand
TAACAACTCACTTGGGTAAGGAAGACCGAGATGAGTACTAAGATATACAGGATCCCTTGCCACAAGGACTAATACAGACAGCCCACGAAGGAGGATATACTACTGATCAGGGATGGGGAGGGGGGGAAGTGGGGAATTCGGGATAACAATGCATGGTTTGCCCACTAAATAATGTAACTCATTATGGATAATAAATATTAAAAAAAATAAGCCAGCTAGAATTATTTTAAAAAAACTATGAAATTATGAATATTAATGTCCAGATAGATGTACCATTCTAGTTAGAATAAAGCTGGGTCAAGAAACATGAACAGCCGGGCATGGTGGCACATTCCTTTAATCCCAGCACTCCGGAGGCAGAGGTAGGAGGATTGCCATAAATTCAAGGCCACTCTCAGACTACATAGTGAATTCCAGGTCAGCCTGGACTAGAGCGAGACCCTACCTCAAAAAACAAAAACAAAAATAAAAACAAAAACAAAATGTAGGGGTAGAGAGTTGGCTTGGTGGATAAAGCATTTTCTGTGCAAGCCTGAGTACCTGAGTTTGCTTCCCCAGAACCCATGTGAAGACAGATGCTATAATGGACATCTATAATCCTAATGCACTTGTTTCAAGAAAGGAGGCAGAGTCAGGAGAATCCCCTGGAAGCTTGCCTTCAAGCTAGCCTGCAAATTCTGTGGTGAACAATGTGAGATCCTGTCTCAAACATGGTGAAAGGTGAGGACCATGGACACTGAACTTAACCTCTGTCCTCTACGCACATGCCTGTGCTCCAATGAACATGCATGCACATGCATACATATCCACGAAAAGGAGAAATTTATATTAAATACTTGCCCACAACATTTTCACCATATTCACGTAGTTTTCAAAAGTGTTTTTTTTTTTAAACAAAATTGTTTTCTTTGGGCTAGCTAAGCTACTCTAGTGCTCTTGAATTTGAGGTCAGTTTAGAACTCTCACTGACATAGAGAGCTGTGCTCCAGAGAAAGCTGCTATTGTTCTGCCCACCAACAACCAAAGGTTTTGAAAGTTACTTCTCGTGTTTCTAGCTTTGGCCTGTGTATATCTGGCAATTATAAGGCATTAGCCATAAATTGCTGTGCCTTGGACTTGGAACTTCTTGATTTTGCTAATTCACGGGCTTAATTTTTTTCTTTTATTCACTTTGTGTGCTCAAGTGAACTGGTATGTTTCAGTTTTGCTATAAGCCTCAGTGAACACTTTTCTATTTAGCGTGTTTGCTATTTTATTTATTTCTTATAGCAAGTGTGGTGTGCATGAATGTTTGTGCACAAGTGCGTGTGCACATGTGTGCTCATACGGAGGCTGGAGGACAACCCCAGGTTATTTCTTAGGTCCACCCTCCACCTTTTTTGGAAGCAGGGTCTTTCATTGGCCTGAAGCTCACAGATTAGTTTAGATTGGCTGGCCACCAAGTCCCAGGGATCCATCTGTTTTAGCCTCCTCAGTGAGGGATTGCATTTGCATGACACTATGCCTGACATTTTGTATGTGGACAATGTGGATCAAACCCAGGTCTTATGTTTGCACAGCAAGAACTTAACTGGCTGTGCCATCTCAGCCTTGCAATTTGATATGCCTATATCTGCATGGGATTTAAAATTGTCACACTGGCCACCTGTATGATCTTTAAGAACAGTAGGCCATCAAGTGCTATGTCCCCGAAACACTTCTTTCGAATCCCGGGGTTATTGGCAAATAATAGACAACGAGAATGGGACAAGACTGGAATGTCCACATATGATACAAATAGATGTGACACCCTGCAAATTAACATTGTCTGAAAGAGAACCTGTTTTCTCTACACAGGCTGCCAGCTGTTTCTCTAATGCCAGACAATGCAAGCTTATAATGCAATACTAAGGTCATCTAAGCCACTGTGCCCTGTGGAAAGAATAAGTACTGTGTCCAGCTGGTTGTCCCTGGCTTTAAGCGATGTTGCTGGTGTGTGTGAGCTTCTTGAGGACCTTCAAAGAAATGCTGTCAAACTCTTGCCCTCCCTGTGGTCCAGCCCTGTTAGTCCAGCTAGTGTTGGACCCCTGCTCTCCTCAGCAGTGGGGTTCCAATTGTACATATTCCTTCCCTGTGGACCTTCCCTGTTATGTTTACCTCTCTGGTCGCTTTCCAGGTCATAACTTTCAGTGGATCTTATGTTTCACATGATGCCTTTGAATATTTTCTTCAGTCTCTAGGCAACCTACCCCACTTTCCTTGTGCAGCTGGGCTGTGGATCTTATGCCATCTAAGTGCTCCTAAGAAAGAGATCAGGAGGAAAGACCGAAAGTGATCTAAACATCTAAACTTTCCATGCACATCTAACCTAGGGGCTGAGTCACCACACAGGAAAACATGAAGTGCTCTCCACTCTGTGAGAAGTGCCCACCTACCTGTACAGTAGGTGACAGGAAGTGGCTGATGGCACAGAGAATGAGATCCACATCAAAGTTGAAAGTTGACATTCATTCAGTAGACAGCTAGGAGTCTGTTGGAGGAATTAAAAGCCAAGCACGGAAAGGTGAGGGTGATGAGGGTGTTGCTGTGACTGGCATAGTATAGGATCTGTGCCTATGCAGATCATCACAACACGAATGTGATGAGAGAGGCAGCCGACACTGACAATGCACTTTCTTAGAGGGCGAGCTCTTCTCCCATGAAAATGAAATTAATCTACTTTGGGGAAAAGATGCTCTTAGAATATATATATAAAGAGGAGACATATACATATGTAAGATGTTAAAACTTTGAGGAGCCCATTCATACACCCACCAGGTGACTGCAGGCCCATGCATTTCGTCTCTGAATGTGACTAGGAGAGGTGCCTCATAGTAGAGGAATTGTCACAGTTCAGGCACTCTCCAGAGACACCCTCCCCTTGAGTGGGAGGTGTCTAGCTAGAGCTAAAATCTAGGTGCTAAAACAGATTGGTCAGGTATGAACCAACCACCTGTCTCCCTGCCCACCTAGGGCGGGGAAATACTCACTGACCAGATAATCTGGTCTCTTCTCTTCCTCACATGGCAGGCCAGCAGAAGGACTTCTGAATCTCTAGGCCTTAGAAAGTTAAGGCCTTCCCCCACCCCAGCCTAATGGCTGGGGTGAAGGAAAGCTCTAGATTTTTCCCACATGAACCTTTTCCCTCATGATGGGAGCCCTCTGTTATCTTTTCTTCTTCTTCTTGTTTAGCTGAACTGCATAAAATCTGTTAAAACTCTCCACGTTTTCTCCCCACGTGGTGACTGGGCTGCTCCCCTAGCCCATTCTCCCTTCCCTTAAACTGACTCTAATCTATAATAAACATGTGATAAGAAAATGCTGTCAGAAGGTGTCCAATTCTTTGGCATTTTGAGACACAAACTCAGGGGGAAGTGCAGCAGGACCCAGGTGTTCACCCGCTCTGCCCAATTCCTGTTACAGAATCATGTAATGCTTGTTTTCTTAGCTTGTTTGTAAGGTTCAGCCACATAAAACATTTCAGAATTCTGTCTTTCTTTTACTAGGGCTAAGTAATATGCCTGTGTATATCTATGACCCACTTTATTCATCTGTTGTTGAACATTTAGGTTGTACCTGTCTTTTGGCTATTGTGACTAACTATGTTAGAAACATGATTTCCATGTGTGTTTTTAAGTCATTGATTCAAACCTTTTGGGTATGTTGATTCTAGAAGTGGGATTTCTGGGTCATATGGTATAGTGGTTACTTTCTTGTTCCTACAACAAAACACCTGACAGAAGCAATGTATGGAAGGAATGGGTTTATTTCCAGCTTACAGTTTTTAAAAATATTTTATTTATTTATTCAATGAGAGAGAGAGAGAGAAGAGAGAGAGAGAGAGAGAGAGAGAGAGAGAGAGAGAGAGAGAATGGGCATGCCAGGGCTTCTAGCCATTGCAAATGAACTCCAGACACATGCTGTCACCTTGTGCATCTGGCTTTATGTGGGTCCTGGGAATTTGAACTTGGGTCCTTCTGCTTTGCAGACAAATACCTTAACCACTAAGCCATCTCTCCAGCTCTCCAGCTTATAGTTTTGAGGGGAAGTTTCATCATTGTGGGCTGGGGGGCAGCAAAACAGAAGTAGCCACCCAGCCGGGCATCACATCTCCACAGCACCAGGAAGGAAGTAGTGAGAATGAGCTGAGTTAAGCACTGGCAAAAGATAAAGGCTGGGTTATGAAATTCCAAGTCCAGCCTCCCAGTGACACACCTCCTCCAGCAAGGCTCTACTTCCCCAAATTCCACAAGCTAGGGACAAAGTATTAGGCTTAAGCAACAATACATGAGGCTATTGGGGGGGGGATTTTGCTTTCAAACCACCATACATGGAAACTATATTTTTAATCTTTTGAAGAGTGACCATACCATTTTTCACAGTGGCTGCATTATTTCACATTTCTACCAGCCATGCATGAGGACTCCATTTTTGCACATTTTCAACACAGTAGCCATTCTAATGGGTATGAGGTGATAACACATTGTAGTTTTCTTTTTTTTTTTTTGTATTTTTTCTGTAGTTTCACTCTAGCCCAGGTGACCTGGAATTCACAGTGGTCCTTCTACCTCTGCCTCTCAATTGCTGGGATCAAAGGTGTAAGCCACCATGCCCGGCTCTCTTTCTCTTTCCTTCCTTCCTTCCTTCCTTCCTTCCTTCCTTCCTTCCTTCCTTCCTTCCTTCCTTCCTTCCTTCCTTCCTTCCTTCCTTTCTTCCTTCCTTCCTTCCTTTTCCTTTCTTAATTAATGGCCTCTATTTCTATTGTAGAAGAAGGATGAGGGGGAGGAGAAGTGGAAAAAGAACAGGAGGAGGAGAAAGAGAAGCCGGGGAAGAGACAGTAGAACTCAGTAGCCTCCTCTGCCATGTAGCTGGCTTGATTCATCCGCGCATCTTCAGAGTCTCAGACTGGTTGGGCACACAGGAATTATTGAGGAAATGTTTAATGAAATAAACTGAGTAAAAGCAGAATCCAGTAATTCTGTCCTTGGTGTGTGTCCCATTAATGAGGAGAGACACAGAGAACCCAGAGCAAATAATAAGATCCCATAAACACCACCAAACAATTCTCTGGGACATGCTAAGTCAAATACCATTGCTTTCAAGGAGGAGCCCTTTGGCAGACACCTCAAGACTTTGTCCCAGCAACCTGACTCGAGACTGGAACACTTTCTGAGAGGGCAAAATCTCCAGGATTCTTCACCTGAGTCCATTTCCTAAGAAAGGGATAAAAAAGTGACCACAATGCAGAGGCACTAAATGATCACCACTGTTATAAACTTGGAGACCCATATAGGTTAAGCTTGGCTACGGTTGATAACATTTGGGTACTAATAGGTGTAGTGGAACACAAACCTGTGATTCTGGCTCTGGAGGGGCTGGAGGATGACTGGCTGGAGCAATAGAACATGAATTACACCCACATTGTAGTTTTGATGTGCATTTCCCTAATTATGATGTTGAGCACCTTAAATGCAAAAAATTATGTTCTCTTCCAATTTTGAAGGTAGAATATTTTTGTTTTACATATGACTTTAAAAAATATTTTCTGAGCTGGGCATGGTGGCGCACGCCTTTAATCCCAGCACTCAGGAGGCAGAGGTAGGAGGATTGCCATGAGTTTGAGGCCCCCCTGAGACTAGAGTGAATCCCAGGTCAGCCTGGACTAGAGCGAGACCCTACCTCGAAAAACCAAAAAAAAAATTTTTTTTTCTGGATGTTGATCCCTTAACAGACAGATGATTTGCAAACATTTTGTTCTACTATACAGGCTGAATTTTTATTTGGTTGTTAATGTCCACAGATACAAAAAGGTTCTAATCTAGATAACATTCATTCATCTGTTCTAATTTTGTTGCATATATTTTTTATGTCTCTCAAGAAATCATGGTCAGCTATAATGACACAAAGATTCTGCCCTGATTTATTCTAAGATTTTAGTACTAGCTTTTAGGTCTTGATTCATTTCAAGTTAATTTTAGAATATGGTGTAAGTAAAAGGTCCAATCTTATGCCTTTTTGTGGCATAGTTATATTATCCAGTTTTAAAAAATTGTATACACACACACAAACACAAAGACACACACACTCTTTCATCTCTTTTATTCCTTTTCCCTACTATTTCCACCAGGCCCTCCTCAGTGGAGCTATGATATTCATTGTGGGGTCATAAGGACCTCAGTTTTTCCCAATGGGGTAGTGGGGGGACTGTGCCTCAGGGTATTCCTACCCACTCTGACTCTTAAAATCTTTGTTCCTCTTCTCCCACAATGTTCCTTGAGGTATGGAAGGCCTATTGGCATTCTGATTTAGTGCTGAGTTCTCTGTAGCTTCTGGATTCATACTTTGACAGGTTTTGATTGATCACCGTGTCTGCCACCATCACCCTGGAGCTGGCTGTCAGGCTAGTGGTGTTCATGACACCCCTTACATTTCACATTCTTCTGGGCTCTGGCAGATGGGGAAGAGGTGGTGAGTCTTGTCTTATAGATGGATCTTGACTGTCTTCTGTTTTCTCTGCCATCTGTAAGACAAAGCAGATTCTCCAACTAAGAGTGAAAACAGCTTGGGTTAGAGGGATGTGCAAAGTTCTTTGAGAGATTTTGTTGTGCAAGCCCACTCTTCTCCAGAGAGCAGTGGGGGCTTCTCTCTGAAGCCTGGGCTTCCTGATTATGGGAATCTGACTTAGTTTCCTATACCAGATCTGAGTCTCTCCCACTGAGAAGTCCTCCTGTCTAATCAGAGAACAGTTGGTTACCCACATAGACTGTGTGCCACTATTGCACAAGTGTGTACTTCTTGTCTGGCTGTTTGATTTCATAGTCTTCAGGGTCTCCTGCCTTTTCATGTTGGTGATGACCATTTTCTTCCATCAGCTCCCATAGGGCTCTCCAGCACTACAAGGGCTAGCCAGGAGAGAGCTACTTTCCCTTCTGGTTCCCTCTTTGTTCATGATATTTATTCCAATGTCCTGTTGTGACGGTCAGACCTCTTTGCAGAGGTAGCCCCCTCCCCTTGAGCGGGAGGTATCTAGTTAGAGCTACAACCTAGGTGTTAAAACTGATTGGTCAAATATGAACCAATCAGCTGTCTCTCTGACTCACCTGGGGAGAACTTAAATTCACTTCCCCAGAGGAAGTCAGTCTCTTCCCCCAAGTGGCAATGGAGTAAAGGTACTGCTGATCCAGGCCTAAGGAAGGTAAGGCCTTCCCCCACCCCAGCTAAAGGTTGGGGTGGGGTAAGGTTCTAGACCTTTTCTCTCATAAACCTCTCCTCATAATAGGAGCTTTCTGTTATCTTTTCTTTGGCTGCTTATTTAACTGAACACTATAAGTTCTAGTAAACTCTCTGACATGTGTTCTCCCCATACTGGTGGCTGGAGAACTCTGTAACTTCCCACATGGTGACTGGGGGACTTCCCCATCCAATTCCCCTTTTCCTAAATTAATAAATTAGAATAAATGTGTGCAATTAAAATTTATGTCTGTCCCTGTATACAATTATTTTGCATTAGAGGACATGAACTGGGGGGGGATTTCAATGATAAAAACCAAACATAACTGTGCCAAGATTTTCCCTGTATCATAATCCGTATCACTGTGACTGCAGCCTGTGGTGCCTTCAGCAATGGGGTCTTATCTTTTTCCTCTGGCAGGTAACCAAGTGTTTTGGCAATGGCCTACATTGTTTTGGGGACTCATGAATCTGAGTCTGCCTGGCCAACAGCTCACTATGGGGGCAACCCAACTCTGGGCCTGGGAATTACCAGCCAGAGTCTGTGGTTTTAAGGTTAAGTTTTTCCAGACTCCTCCTCCCCCTTTATTGGTGGTTATATCCTATAAAATGCTAGTCAGAATTATGATTTCTATGGAAGCAAGAGTCCCCCCTCACCCCTAGGACCTGTCAGGTAATGTCTCCTCTCCTCCTTCCCTATTTCTCTATACTGGTCTCATTTTAATTTTATGCCCATATTCCAGTTGCTACTAATTGCACTTATCTCTAATGGATTCCAGTTAGGAACCACAGATGAGAGAGGACATGTGTTCTCTGTCTTTCTGAGACTGAGTGACTTCCCTTAGAATGATTTTTTACAACTCTATCCATTTACCTGCAAATTTCATTATTTCATTATATGTACCACATCTTCATGGATATTTTTTTTAACATTATTTGCTGAATATTTTTCTTTTTCAAAGGAATTTTTAAACATTTCAATTAATTTCATTTTATTTATTTGCAAGCAGAGAGATACAAAGACAGAGAGAGACAGAGAAAGAGAGAGATCAATAGAGAGAGATCAAGAGAGAAAGAGAGATCGAGAGAGAGAGAGAGAGAGAGAGAGAGAGAGAGAGGCACTATGGGCATGCTGGGGCCTCTAGCCACTGCTAACAAAGTCTAGGTGCATGTGCATCTGGCTCATGTGGACACTGGGGAATTGACACTGGATCCTTAGGTTCTGGAAACAAGCACCTTAACCGCTGAGGCATCTTTCTAGCCCTAAAGGAATTTGCTTAATGTGAAAATCTTAGCACACTCACTGCAGGGATGTCATACAATTAACAGACAAACCCATGACTGGTGTTTGCAGGAGAGCGCCTTTTGCTGCTTGGGAAAAAAACCAAAGTGAACAAGACATCACTGGACATCCAAATGCCATTGAATTTTGGATGAAGGTTTTCCCAATACTTCCAATGTTGAAAGAACTCTTGATATTCGAGAAAACAAAACAAAGTGCCTGCTTTAGTATCATGACTTAATCTCCAGTGTATGTTTTGAAATGAGAAAACTATTTAATAAATCATAGCATTTGAAAATTACAATAACGTGTCCTGTATAGCTGTAATGAAATACCATAAGTTTATTCACTACCAATTATGTTTGTTTACTCACATTTTATTATTGAATATGAAATTTATTTGAATGAATTTCATGGCAATTTTAACTTTAACCATTTTTCTAACATTGCAAGTACTTTTAGGCACATTTGATTAAAATTTAATCATGATGATATAATTTAGCTATGAATAAATACTCCAAATAATGGGACTTATATAAACATTTTAATTATATGAATTTCTTTTAAGGAACTTCAGGTGAAATCTGATCAGATCTACTATTCTGATTTCTTTTGGATGGCTGACACTTCTAGACTTAATTACTCACTTTTAACTCAATCTTCTATGGCTGTGAATGTTTCATAATTAAATGTGCTCAAAACATTAAGAGGAAAAATAGCACAAATACAAGAGGACATTTTTTCTTCTAATGTTATACAGTCATGAGCAGCAATTCATTCCCATTTTAAGACAAGTAGACTATGCATTTTAGATCTAATGGACTGATAAATGAAGTGTTTAATATATATTAAATATATTGATATCTATTATCTACATATGCCTCTATTTAGAATAAATTTTGGAGAAAATATATGCATATATTTCACAGCATATATTTAAGGCTTTATGTCATTTCCTTCCAGTTATATACTTAGACTTGTGGATAATAATATAATAGAAAGAATGTTAACCCAGCCAGGATATTAAACCATGCAAATATTGAAGGGAAGATGCGGCTCTTAGAGCTTGGGAAAATATTTTCACACAGGAATTTACCCAGCACCTGAGCACCTGGAAGAATGTTTTTATATATCTGAAGGATGCTATCTCTCTTAAGCTCCCTTTGAAAAGAGCTTAACACCACTGCCCAATCCACATTTATGTGCCTCCTGATAGACTGTCACTTAGGGAATCTCTTATGTAAGAGGAACTTTAGCTGTGAAGCTCATATCACCCCAAAAATACGCTCATAGAAGCTACCCAGGGACACAGGACTTCAGATATGGTTGTCCACTCTCCACTCTATGTTCCTTGGAAAAATAAAGGTAACCTTATCTAAACTCAGTCTGTTCTATCTTCTGCCTTGTATTTTTCAACAAATATGATATTTAGCATGACTATTTAAGCTGAAAAGTCATACTAACCTGAAGATTCAGGAAAAGTGGAATAAAAGTATTTTGAGGTTTCTTCAGCATCCACTTAAAGCTGCAGGGTTCTCTGTCCTCAGGAGGGGCTTACTATGCTCCTC
The DNA here is from genome assembly GCA_004024765.1 of Zapus hudsonius. Lineage (NCBI taxonomy): Eukaryota > Metazoa > Chordata > Mammalia > Rodentia > Dipodidae > Zapus > Zapus hudsonius. The sequence goes on along the minus strand of PVHP010013480.1, from coordinate 11,976 downwards.
CATTAAATATTGTGTTGTTGATTATTTCTAGCAGTATGAAAAATTTGACTCTTTTTAATAGGACTAGCATTTTCCAAGTTTCATTTATATTTCTTCATTATATCTCAGCACATTAAAACATGTCTGTTCAATATTTGATTATATTCTGTTGCTCTAATGAAGGGTTATTGAGTTATTATGGATTCAAATCAGCATTTTAAGCCCAGAAATCAAATGCGGAAATAAGTCACTAAATTTTCAGCCCCTATATGACTGCCTACCATATGCAAATAATTAAACCTGTATACCATCTATGTATTAGACATTGTCTATGGCTTCTGGAATTAAAGGTTGTATTACTTAGTGTGGAATGATAATAAAAACTCATGGAATGGATTGCTTAAACAGAAGACATTATTTCCTAACAGTTCTGAGGCCCTGAAGTATGAAATTGTGATACAAGCAAGACTGAGTTTTGGTGAGGGCCTCTTGGGTAGCAAGCAGCTGTCTTATAGCTGTGGGCTCATGTTGGCTTTCCTCAATGTGTGTGAAAGAAGAGAGAGGAGAAAGAGAATGACATTCTGATCTCATCTACACTTCATTATCTCCCAAAAACCTTGCTTCAAAATCCTACCATCATGCTCACATTGAGAGTTAGGGTTTTAAAATATAAACTCCACAGGCACATTCCATCTGTAACAATAGTGGAGAAACTTGGATTTAAGGATTGTATTAGCCAACTTCTCATTGCTGGGACAAAATACCTAACAAGATCAGTTTAAGGGAAGAAGGGTTTATTTCAATTTATGCTTTTAGGTTATGGTCCATCGTGGTGGGAAGGCACAGTGGCAGGAGCTTGAGGCAGCTGATCACATTCAGCACAATGAGGAAGCAGGGTGAAGAATATTGTTGCTTAGCTAGCTCCCCTTTTATATAGTCCAGGACCCCAGAAAGCTTTCTCCATCAGTTGAGGTGGGTTTTCCCATCTTAGTTAACATTATCAAGATAATCCCTCATAGACATGCTCAGAAGATATCTTAATCTACATAGTCCCTACAGGTGAGTCTAGGACCTGTCAAGTGGACAATCCATCTAAACCATCCTGTGGATGCAGGTAATAAAGCATGCACTTAAAATATATTGTGATATATTTTATAAAGTTTTTTTAGTATATTTATTATTATTATTATCCATAATTAGATTCATTGAATGAACAGATAATGAGTTGATATCCCCTTTCCCCAATTTCCCTCCTCCCTGTCCCCAGTCAGCATGCGCTTAAAATATATTTTATAAAGTTTTCTTTTTAAAATATATTGATTATTATTATCCAAAATTAGATTTATTAAATGAACAGATAATGAGTTCATAAAATATATTGATTATTATTATCCAAAATTAGATTTATTAAATGAACAGATAATGAGTTCATATCCCCCTTTCCCCAATTTCCCTCCTCCCTGTCCCCAATCAGCTGGGTATCCTTCTCTGTGGGTAGTCTGGATCAATCCATGGGGTAGGGGGTTATGGATAGCCTAGGAATCAACCTGGTTCCACCCCCCCTTTGTTTGTTGTTACTGAAGGGGGCCATGTCTCTGGATATTCTCCTCCACCATGGCTCTTACATTCTTTCTGCCCCCTCTTCCGCTCAGTTCCCTGAGTCATGGTGGGTGAGTCTTAAGGCTGCTTTATTGTTGAGCTCTTAGGGTCTCTGAACTTCAGCTTTAGGTTGCGTTGAAAATCGTTGGTGTCTGTCTGTCTGGCTTATCCTGTGTTGACTGATTGGCTGTGGTTATAGGTCTCTTGTTTATCTCACCACTCTCTGTGGGGTTCTATATGGCTCCTCATGGAAGATCTGGTGTGGCTCATCTCTTGCCAGGATGTCAGCTATCAGTCTGTGGCTCGTTGTTAGGGTTGGAGGATCCATAGCTCTCTCTCTGCCTTCTGAAAGAAACAAACAGAATCTCCATCAGAGAGTGAGACCAGTATAGGTTAACTTAGATACACATTTCTGAATTACCTAGATTCTAATATTAGTAGCCTCTTTGTAAATCACTCGTGTAGTACATTTCTCTTTGGAGGCCTAAGATTTTGGTTCCCAGTGTATTTTGCCCTGAGTCCCCAGTTCCGTTTTATAAAGTTTTCTTAGAAATTGATTTTAAAATGTCTCATAAATTTCTTAATTTTTATCAAAGTTGTACCCATATCTTGACACACACACCAACATACACACAAACGCATGTGTGCACACACACATGCACACACACATACACACACTACATTGAAAGGCAAGGAATAATTTCTGACTTAAAAAAACTCAAGTCAAAATATTTAAGAGAGAATTATTTTTTCATTACTTATGGGATTACAATGTCCTTGTGAAAGCGAACTCTGCTAGAGAGATCTTTTGGCTCTCTTGGGTCCAGAAATATAAGCACATATTTCACAGCATAGATTTAAGGCTTTATGTCATTTCCTCCCATGACATATCTGCAAAGAGGTCATAATAAGTTTAATTCTTATGAGATATGGTCCGAGGACCCCGGCTGTGGTTAGTCTTGGACAGTTCTTTCCCCCATCTCAGAAGAGTAAAGGCAAACAAATGGGGCGCTGAATCCTCCTTATATTTCCCAGTATTCACATAACTGAAAGAAAGGGTCAGAAAATAAACCCAGGGTCATTTTAATGTTTTGATTTCTTTAGAATATGTATAGTTTTTGTTTCATTAACTCTAGGACTTCTTCATAGAGAAAACAAAAGTTATGGGCTGGAGAGATGGCTCAGTGGTTAAGGCACTTGCCTCCAGTGCCTAAGGCCCCAGGGTTCAATTCCCTAGGAGCCATATAAGCCAGGCCCACAAGGTGGTGGCCCTGGTGTTCTCTCTCTCTCTCTCTCTCTCTCTCTCTCTCTCTCTCTCTCTCTGTATCTCTCTGCTTGAAAATGAATAAAATATTAAAAAAAAGAAAACAAGAGTTGGGTAACCTAATTACAAAAACAAACATATAACATAGCTTCCTGTATCCCAGAAATTAATTTTACCACTTAATTAATTTTATCCCTTTAGGTCCTTATTTTAAAAAAATCCACTCCAATTCACTAAACCTTTCTTCAGCTGTATCCAGTCAAGTCTTCAGCCTACCCATTGAATTATTTATCTCCAGGACATCAATATTCACCTTGAACATGAGAATTTCCAAGTCTCCTGGCTTCTCTTTTGTCTTTGACACATGGCTGCATTAGTTTTGTGTGTACATTCCTCAATGCTTTGTCTACTCTGTTAGCATTATTGTCCTGAGTGTGGGTCACTTGGGTGACTTAGTCTTGGTCGGGTGGAGCAGTGTTTCATGGCAGCCCAGAGTCTTGTGTACTGTGGACGTGTCCATAAGTTGTTTCAAAGGCCTCGACTTCATTGCAAATAGATTTACTTTGGTTTCTCACAAAAAAATTTAAAATCTAATTTTTCTAAGAGACCCTGTCATTTTCTCCTCTCCATGCTTGATTCTCTTCTTTTTCCAGTGAAGAGCACTGTATATCAATCAGCTAGTGCTGCTCTTAGGAATTAGCACAGGCCAAGTGCGTAAAACAGAAGTTGTGTATATACTAGAGATATAAGATCAGGGTGTTGGCACAGTAGGGTTATTCTAGGGGTTTTCTCCTTGGCAAGCAAGTGATGACTTCTCCCTGTGTCTTTATATGATCTTCCCTAGGTGTGTGCTTGTGACCTAATTGCTTCTTATAAGAATGTGAATTAAAATGGATTAGTGACTATTCTGCTAGTTGGAAGGTTTGAATATATATATATAAATTATTCATAGTTAGATACACTTAATAAGGGAATAATGTGTTGATTTCTTCAGTTCCCCTATTCCCTCTTCCCTGTCCCCAGTCCATTGGATATCCTCGTCCGTGGGCATTCTGGATCAGTCCATGGGGTAGGGGGTTGCGAATAGCCTAGGAGTCAACCTGGTTCTACCCCCCCTTTGCATGTTGTTACTGAGGTGGGCAATGTCTCTGGATATTTTTCAAATTTTACGAAACCAATGACCATATGAATACATTGGTAATGATCTTGGAAGGATATACACAATGAAGGTCCTGGACACTTAGCTACATTCATTTCAAAGTCAATCTGACAGGAGGCATAGCTCTTCTAGTTTAAGTCATGAGATTGAGAATTTCTTCCAATACCAGAAAAAAAATAACAACCAATCTTTCTCTCATGTCCCATTCCCCGAGAAGACTCTGGGGAATCTCTCATGATGAACTGCTTTCCATTTTATAAAAAAAAGTATTTTAATTTAATTTTTGGTTTTTAGTTATTCATTTGCAAGCAGAGAGAGAGAGAGAGAGAGAGAGAGAGAGAGAGAGAGAGAGAGAGAGAGAAAGAGAATGAGTGTACAAGGGCCTCCAGTTGTTGCAAACCAACTCCAGATGCATGCAACACATTGCACATCTGGCTTTATGTGGGGCACTGGGAAATCAAACCTTGGTCACTAGGCTTTGCAGGCAAGCACCTTAACTGCTGAACCATCTCTCCAGCCCAACAACTGCTTTCCAATTTTTCTTTTCAATGTTCTTTCACTTACACCTAAGGTACAAACATTTTTCAAACATGGAGGTGAAGCACAGTCTTTCCGTGTAAAAGCTCTCTCATAGTTTCCAGGGCTGGTCCTACCATTTGTTATCCAAGGGGCAATTCAAAATCTGCACTCCTCGTCTTGTGGGAAAGAGCCAGACTTACCCAATCATATCAACATAAAATGGCAAGCACCTTTTTGAAGGAGAAATGATGAATCAGTGTAGTGTGCTGCTTTGAAGGCTGCGAGAGTGTGCACTCAGGCTGTGATTATAGATGTATTACCTCTGCACGCCAAGCAGTCAAACTTGGGAGTGGTGATTAGGATGCTTAGTGAAAATGCTTGTCCATATGAGCACAATTTGCTAAGCAGTGTATGGAAGTTTTCACCCATAACCAGGTCGTATTATTCAAGAAGAGATGAAATCAAGACTCCACACATGCCATCAGCTCCTTAGCATAGAAACTACTTCAGATTTTATGGTCTCCAGCCTCCTCCTACAATCTTGTCATCATGTAAAGGATCCACAAAGTGGTCCTCACCCAAGAACAAAGGTCAGTGCTCCTTCCAATACCCACATAAAAATGCTGGGTGTGGTGGCACCTGCCTTTAATCTTAGAACTGGGGATAGAGAAACAGGAAGCTCACTTGACTTGCTGCCTTCAGGACAACCCTGGTTGTGGATGACATTGCTGAGGTCCTAGGTTGTCCTTTGTTCTGTACCTGCAAACTTGAATGCACACGCGCACACACGTACTCTCTCTCTCTCTCTCTCTCTCTCTCTCACACACACACACACACACAAAGTGTATCCACATAGAATAAAAAATTATACCTGTTGTTTTTCAGCAAGTAGTACCTTATTTTACTGCCATTTAAGGCTTTTTTGGACACTGGGATTAGCCACTTTAACCACAGAATTACATGAGTGATATGCATTCCATTAATTCCTTAGTATAGATATAAGAATTTATCACCAAATTAAGCCAGAGTGTCAGAGAAGTGTAATATAGAACTACTCTTATAAAACTACAACCAGTGTATATCCCTAGTCTATATTTTGAGATTGTTCTAAGCCATACAGAAAATAAACTTGTTATGAGGATGGATTATTTTTAAGAATTTAGGGGAGAAATTCTGCCCAGAACTTAGTAGAGGGTTAGTTTTGCTTCTTGACAAGTTTAGTTCAAAATTGGTTTTGTTTATTGGTTCAAAATCTCTCTGTTTAATAACTAATTATATTTCCCTTACTGAATTAATCATTAACAATCTCAAAGCCAAAATTGTTTCCCACTTTTGACAAGTCTTGACGCAACACACCTTTTTTCTACTTTTTGATTTTCAAATCTGACATGAAAATATTTTAAACACTTCCTTAGATGATTTTTAAACAATGATGTGTATAAATATGCAAGTAAATGTGAAAAACAATATTCATCCTTTCAAATTTTTTTCTCTTCATGCTCATGTAGCTGGGACCAAGCAAGTACCTAAGAAAAATAGGGAACTTCCGTCTACACTTCTGTGACATTTCACTGGTAAGAGAAATTTGCATATATGTCTATCGATTCAACCATACACATTTCCCTTTAACATTTTATAATAGAATATATACATGCATTTTATAATTGATAACATCTTGTTGTGAAGGGAATTGGATGCTCGTGTTTATGAAGAGAAAGGGAGAGATTGTACCTATTTTTCTTTTTTGCAAACTGATTGAAGTTTGCCTTTTCTGTTGTGCACACACTCTTATCCCTCTCCCCTTCCTCTTTCTAGAAAACCAGGTACACTTTTGAAGGCTGAGTATACATGTCATTTCCTCAGGAAAAAATCTCATGATAGGTTGCATTTTGTAATATTTTCAAGTTTCCAATGACTCTTCTATCATAGTTCTTACACGGAATGGTTAGACAATCGGCTTCTGAAGGTAGTTTGATACCTTTTATTATAACCAGCTCTTGGGCAAGTTGTTTAAATTCTCTGTTTCTCTGTCAAACAGGATTGTCATTGTAATCTGTCTCCTGGGGTGGCTGCAATGATTAAATGAGTGAGTCTATGGAGAACCCCTGGCATGGCATATCTTCTCCTCTCCCCTCCCCTCTCCTCTCCTCTTGTCCTTTCTTCCTTTTCTTCTTTCTGTTATTATTGTCTTCCACTATCTTAGTCCTACCCTATGTCTTTTGTTTTTTTTTCAAGAACTACAAAATTGATTGATACAAAGAAATCTGTATTAGATATTTATTCATAAAGTTCTTCATTAGACATAAGTATTGGATGACGTGTCATTAATATGGTGACATGTATACCACGTTTTGGAAAGAATGAAAACTGTCCCATGCTCTTAAAAATATCTAATGAGGCCATGTATGGTGGCCCACACCTTTATTCTCTTGGAAGGCAGATGTAGGAGGATTGCTGTGAGTTCAAGGCCAGCCTGGGACTAAAGAATGAGTTCCAGGACAGCCTGGGATAGAGTGAAACCCTACCTTAAAAAATGTCTAGTGAATTTTAACAAGTATAATTTCCATCATTCCAATGATGCAACATGATTTTTTAAATTGAAATGGATTTAGTAATTTACTTAGCAATGCTGAGTGCCAACTCTATATGGGGTATTCCAAATGTTTGGGAATGCACAGGTAAAAACAAAATTAGTTATATCATATAACTTTTAAGATGTGATATCCCTAAATCTGACTAATGTGTGATAATATATAAAGAAATAAGAGAATTTATTACTACATGACTTTATTTTTGTTCCCCAGTAGGGTGATCATTCACATTGTAATGTCTTCTGAAGAATTTTAATGACATATTCCCTTACCTATTCTCTGATATATTAAAAACTGGATTTAACTGACTAGCTGAGATTGACATTTTCTTTCAATTATCTGAAAACCATACATGGTATCAAACATTATCTTTGGTAAATTTCTTGCTATGTTTGGGGTTTCTTTTGCTAAATTATGTTAAGTCTTACTTGAAATGCCTCCAACATATTACACTGAACCTGGGGGCTTCTACACTCCAGTTTTCCCATTGCTTCTTACTTTGTCAGCCTCCTGGTACACGTAAGCAGCCTGCTTGACACACTCCGTTCTCTTGGGCCTGTGCTTTCTTGATAAGACAGCAGCAGCAATGAGTCTCTTTTTGTTTATTCAAAGAAAGTCCCAGGAAACCTTTAACATATCAAGAAAATTTTCCTTGAACATTTCCTTTCATAGTTTTCCTCTCATGAAGATTTCTTCCTTCAGTTTCAGTTATTCCATGTACTTTACGGTTCCGCTGCAGTATGGATAATGCCATTTCTCCTGTGGCATATCTCTCAAGGAATAATTCTCCAGGTCCAGAATGCTGGGTAAGATTTCTTCCCCAGGACCTAGCTATCAAAGATATTATCATTTCTTATCTTTCCAGTTTGGCTTTTTTCCATGTGGTGGGCATCTTGTCCTCAAGCTTTTCCATGATGAAACATTGACATATCCTCATTCGATGGTTATGACTCACCGGGAAGCTTTGCCAGAAGTCACAGCATTTAAAGGATATGTTCCCATTTCACCTTCTCTTATTTTAACAGGCACAATTGGCACTTGTGCTTCTTTTTACTGTAAATTTCAAAAATGGATGCCAAGTTAGCGGTTCCCATGTTTCAATCATTAACACACGTGGCCTCTTGTCATAAAAACCCACAAATTAAGACATATTTAATGGCTGCTTTTAACTAGAATGGATGTGAAATTTAAATTATATGAACTTTTCTGGATGAAGCATAAGAATGAATAAAAGTTTATTCCAGTTTATAGGGTCATTGTAAATGCTCTCTTCCTTTAGATTAATTATTTTTCTTTAGTATATCTTGGGCAAGTATTATGTTAAATAATAGTGGGGAGAGTGGACATCCATGTCTTGTTCTAGACTGTAGTGGGAATGCTTCAAGTTCTTCCCTACGTAGTATAATGTGGACTTTGGGTCTGTTGCATATGGCCCTTGTAATGTTGAGATGTGACCCTTTTACCACCAGTCTCTCCATTTTTTAATCATGAAGGGATGGTGTATTTTGTCAAAGGCTTTTCAACTGTATCTGTTGAAATGGTCACATGATTTATGTTTTCATCTTTGTGATGTATTACATTTATTGATTTCTGTATGTTGAGCCATCCCTGCAACCCTATTTGATCTAAGTAGATGATGCTTTTGATGTGTTTTTGGATTCCATTTGCAAAAATTGTATTGAGAATTTTTGTGTCAAAGTTCATCAAGGATATTGGTCTTTAATTTTCTTTTCTTTTTAAAAAATATTTTATTTATTTGAGAGAGAGAGAGAGAGGCAGACAGAGAAAGACAGAGAGAATGGGCACAACAGGGCCTCCAGCCACTGCAAATGAACTCCAGACACATGCACCACCTTGTGCATCTGGCTTTACATGGGCACTGGGGAATTGAACGCAGGTCCTTCTGCATTGCAGGCAAACGCCTTAACTGCTAAGCCATCTCTTCTGCCCTGATTTTCTTTTCTTGTATCTCTGATTTTGGTATTGGTGGGATGCTGGCTTTATAGAAGGAGTTATTTGTAAAATAACTTGAGAAACAGACTTTAGTTCTTCTCTAAAGGTTTGATAGAATTTGGCAATGAATCCATCTGGGCCTGGACTTTTTGTTTTTGTTTGCTCATCTTTGTGATGTATTACATTTATTGATTTCTGTATGTTGAGCCATCCCTTCATTACTTTAAACTCAACCTGCTCAAATTCTTATGGGTGTAAGAAATGCAGCCAGCCTTTACAGCAGTAGACCAGTCCTAACATAGTTGGAACTTTCCCCTTTAAAAACTCATAAGCTAAGCCTTCACAGTCCACAATTATCTCTGCATTTTCATATAACTCATAACTCCATATCCCATGGACTGGTCCAGCCAGCCCACTGTGGAGGGCTCCCAGCGGTTTGGGGACAGGGAGGAGGAAAACGTGGGTATCATCACAGGCTTGCTCATACAATGAATGTAATTATTAATAATAACTATAGAAAAAGAAACATTTTCAAACTTTCACCAGAATAACCCATCAATCTCTTCTTTCAGCACTTTAAATCTTCTCCAGTTCAAAGTACTAAATCCTTCCACATTCCTCCCACAAACATTCCTAAAGACTAAAAACCACATAGTCAGATTCATCATAGCAGCAACCCTACATTCAGTTCCAATTTTCCATTTCAGTTACCTTTTCATTTCTGGGACAAACATCCGACCAGAAGCAGCTTATGGGAGAGCATTTATTTCAGACTTACAGATTCAGATCCAGGGAATGCACCCTCAATGGCAGAGGGATCTGACTCTCTTTTAGCATCCATATTAGAAAGAAACAACTGCCAACAACAGCAAGCACTGACATCCAGGGTTTAAATTAGCTCTTTACACACTTGAGGGCTCACCTAAAAGATCTGCCCTAGTGATGCCTTCTCCAGTATGCTGCTGAAGACTTACGGTGCAAGCTTGATCTAAAATACCTCAGGCTATGGGGAGCATACATTCACGTTCAAGCCACCATTTTCATAAATTCTTCTTTATGTGAAGAAAAGGATTATTTTAGGCTTACAGAATTCAGGGGAAGTTCCATTACAGTGGAAGAGGCTGGCTCACTTCCATAGATCCATAGCAGAGAGACACCACCAACAGCTATCAAACATGAACAGACAGTTCTCAGTCAAGCTGGCTCTTTACATCCAGAGGGGGAGTAGTGAGCAGGGTGCATGCCGAGACAACCATGGATTGCTTTTATATGTGGTGAGTTGTTTCTCTCTTGCTGCTTTTAGCACTCTTTCCTTGCTTTCTATGCTTAACGGTTTAACTAATATCTGTCTTGGAAAGTTCCTTCTTTGGTCCTATCTATTTGGAGTTATATGGGCCTCTTGTGTCCGGATGGGTTGCTCTTTTGCCAGGATGGGAAAGTTTTCTTCAATAATTTTGTTGGATATATTCTCTATGTCTTTGGCCTGGATGTCTTCCCCCTCTGGTATCCACATAATCCAGATGTTTGGTCACCCTAGGGCATCCCAAAGTTCCCTCATATTTTGTTCACATGATTTTTGGAATTTATCAAACTTTTTAGAATCCAGATTAATTTCTTCTGTCTTGCCTTCCAGTACTGAGGTTCTATCCTCCAGATTATTAACTCTGGTATTGAGGAATTCTAATTTAATAGAATCAATATTTTTAACAGCTCTGTTTGATTTTTGTTTTCAGTTGCCATTTTTTTTGTTTGCATTGTCTCCTTCTCTTTCTTGAGTTCCAGTTTCAGGTTGAGGTTTGATTTTCTTAACGATTCCTCAAATTCATTTTTGCCTTTGATCCTGTCTTCATTAAGCTTAGTCAGCTGATATTGATATCTTCTAATTACTGGCTTACCTTCAGTTCTCTTACTGTTCTAGCAATGCCCATTTTCCTCAATTATATTAAGCCTGGTATTCTTTAACTGTTCTAGTAATGTTCATTTTCCTCAATTATGTTAAGCCTGATATTCTTTTACTGTTCTAGTAATGTCCATTTTCCTCAATTATGTTAAGCTTGATTTTCCTCAATTATGTTAAGCCTGGTGAAAAAGCTTGCTGGTTAATTTTGTACCTCTTCATTTATGAAATTGTTAATTTTTTCTTCCAGCTCATCCAAAAACCTAGTCATAATCTCCCTGCAATTATGCCTCGGTTTACTATGGTCTCTTCCTGGGATTGCATCTCTATTATCTTCTTTATACTCTTCCTAGCAACCTCCATAGTGGACTAGGCGAGCTTGATGGGGTGTGCTCAGCTTGTATGATATTTTTGCATTGGGATCTACCCATCTCAGGATAAAAGATTAATTTTCTTAAGGACAGAGGAGATATCGGCCCCTACAGGGTCTATGGTGTGTATCCTTTTTGGGGTTTGCAGAAGAGTGTAGTGGGATAGTGTTACAACCAGTAATGTGCAGGTTGCAGAGGTTACAGGTACATCAGCAGTTCTGGAATGATTGCTGGTATGAATGTTGGTTTAGCATTCTGAAATCTCTTCTTCCTGCAGACACCACTCTGGGACTCTCTGAGACTCAGGGGGCTCTGCAGCTATCAAAATTACCCTTCTTCCCCCACTGTTTCACAGCTAAATGAGTTTGTTGTGGATTTCATGCTGGTATCCCGTTGGTAGGCACCTGCCAGCAATCCTGGAGCTCCCCAATTGAGTAGGAGCCAGGCTGCTCCTGCCAATGTGAGGACTTCAATAAACAGACTTCTGTGCAATGAGATTTGGCTCTGGAGAGGCTGGGTCTGCAGTGAGCAGTGGTGCAGGGCAAATGGGTTGGAAAGTTGGGGAAGCACTTGTGGAGGAGATCTGTGTGAAGCTGAGAAGATGAGGGAGGGTTGAGCTGATGCCTGCTTTTGCTAGAAAAAAA
>PVHP010013479.1:0-40871 GCA_004024765.1 Zapus hudsonius | reverse complement strand
ATACGCTGTACTTACAGCACTGCAAGGCACCTCTTAGGACAAGCTTTCCAATCTGTCCACATTCCTTCTGCAGATCACTTCCAAAAGCCCAAAGCCACAAGATCAGGGTTCTAGCAGCAACAGATGACCCCACTCCTGGTACCAAAACTGTTGGGGTCAGGTTTCTAGTTGCTGCGCAGGAAGAACCCAAACAAAAGCGCCTTGTGGAGGAATGGGTATATTTGGCTTACGGACTCGAGGGGAGACTCCATTCTGGCAGGGAAAACGATGGCATGAGCAGAGGGCTGGACATCACCTCTGCCACAGCACTGGAAATAGCGGCAGGAAGGTGTGCCAAACACTGGCAAGGGGAAGCTGGCTTATAACCCCATAAACCCGCCCCCAACAACACAGCTTCATCGAGGTTGTAAAACCCAAACTGCCATCAGCTGAGGATCGATCTATCAGAACACATTCATTTGTTTGTGGGGGACACCTGGATCAAACCATGACATCAGCCAAACACACCTCCTTGGATTCTAATGTCTGTACTCACAGGTCTTGAAGAAGACTTTAGGCTCTGCTGTCTGTCTTTGAAGGCCTCAACTGAAAGTACCAAAATCTGTTAGTTTGTTAGAAATTACTTGACCAATCAGTATTCCAAGAGCTACTTCCTTGAAAACTAACATTCACACCCATTGAGAACAACCATTTGTGCTTAGCTGGTTTTGAGTAATTTTTCAGTACTAAAGTTTACCAATTTTAAGATAGAAATTTTCTTCACCATTTGACATTTCTTAAACTGAAGTCTATCTTATAATTAAATCAATTAAATATGTCATGGCTTAACTGACAAGGTCGGCTTTTCTTTAGTAAAGTAAAAATAACGATGCAGCTTATAATGCTACATCCAGTGAAAAATGATCATTTAATTTGTGTGGCTAGATCTGTTTGGATACTTCTCTTTTTTATTTTAATATTTTATTTATTAATTTTCAAGCAGAGAGAGAGACAGAGAGAGAAAGAAAGAGAGAGGGAGAGGGAGAGGGAGAGGGAGAGAGAGAGAGAGAGAGAGAGAGAGAGAGAGAGAGAGAGAGAGAGAGAGAGAACAGCAGGGCCACCACCTTGTGGGTCTGGTTTATGTGGGTACTGGGGAATTGAACCTGGGGCCTTAGGAACTGGAGGCAAGTGCCTTAACCACTGAGCTATCTCTCCAGCCCCCTGGATACTTCTCTTTATGTCTTAATTTTCACATTTTTATCTAGGCAGGATGTTCATAAATATACATATACATTTTTATTGTCAATGTTATTACTCACTGTCAACTCTTGTTATTTTTTCCACATATAGAATGCATCATTAAGTCCAACCAAAGGATCTAAATTAATGAATCGCTGAGGATAAAACGTGAGTATTAAAAACTCAGGGGGCAGCAACTTCACTTTCATGTTACACCGAGGCTGTCACTGGCCGCTGTGAGCACACTGTTCTGGAGAGGCTGTTGTGGTCTTTCTCCGTGGACATAGATGAGTTAGCTATTTTTTTTTTCTTCATCATATGGCAATAGTGATGGCTTAGAAAAAAACTTGTTATTGACAACTTATGTACATATAGACAATATACCATGGTCATACCTTCTTGCTCCCCTCCCTTTTTCTCTCCCCAAATCCCCCCTCCACTGAATCCCTTCTTCTTTCCAACTTGTTTTTTTATTGTTAATAAGTAGAAACTCTGTATGAACAAGTCTTATGTTGATACCTCCATTTCCCTCCTCCCTGCCTTCAATCCTCAGTGGGATTGCTAGAACGCTCTTGGAGATGGAGGGCTATGAGTTGTGCAAGAGCAGAGAGTTTTATTTGGGGGGACAATGCCTCTGGATATCCCCTCCAAACACCATGGCTCTTACAATCTTTCCAGCCCCTCTTCTGCAAAATCCCATGAGCCGTGATGGGTGAGATTTTTTTTACTAATAAGTAGAAACTCTGTATGAATACATCTTGTGTTGGTACCCCCATTTCCCTTCTGCCTGCCCCTATTCCATTGAGGGACCTCCTCAATGGGAACTCTAGATGGAGGGAGGGCTATGAGTTGTACAACTTTTTTACATTGCTTCCCTCCCCCATAATGGCCCTTGTACTGACCAATGATTCAAAGCAGGAGACTGAAACACTCAGGGAAGGAAAGACACCTTGGGATGGAATCACCTCTTAAAGAATCGGTTGTGTTGTAGATCCCACAAACTTGATGCTGGGCTGATGTGGGGATATGTGAGCACATGGTTCCGGGAAAAGAGAGAGGGGGAGGGAGGAAGAAGGAGGAGGAGGAAGAGAAGAAGGAAGAGGAGGAAGGAGACATCCCAGATGTTTCAGATAAGGGAGGGAACCGCATTCCATGGAGGTCACAGCTGCACAGCGCCCTCTGCCGCCCACAGTATGACTCAGAGGCGGGTTTGCCCAGGCATTTTTACCATTTCTTGCAAAAGTATCTTTCACCCTTTTTTGTTTAGGCCTGAAGCACACTTAGAAGAATCTAGAGGTGTAGAGGAGAACAGCGCAAGGGGATTAGCCTCCCCGTGTGTGTCTGTGGGCCTATTCCCCACATCTGTAAACGGGGTAATAAAAGCACCTTGCTCCCCTAAATGAAGCCCCCCCCCCCCACAGGATAATGCTTGGTTCAATTTAGGTTGTTAAGAAGTGTCAGCAGTGACGCTTCCTCCTGACAAACATTCTGATGATATTGTCCTCTTCTTCGCAGAAGTCCTGCTTCCTGGGATGGAGAGGTGAACTCCAGGAGGAGGAGGAGGGCGACAAGCCAGGCACCCATGGAGGAAAAGTTGAGGAGAGCATTAGATGGCTGGGGTTTGAACAGGCTGACCTGACTTTTCCTACCCGTCACCTGGAAAGGCTGGTTAATTTTGGCAAGAATCATAATGAACCTGTACGCCACCAGATGGCCTCCTTGGAAAGCCCAGGCCCGTGGGGTACTGGGGGATTGTGTTTTCCCTCCTAGGGTGACCCATGGCATCCTCTGAAGGGATCCTGGGTGCTCTGTTGGAGGAGTCTCAGGCTAGGTCCACTGTCAGGGGTCGGGGGGGGGGGGGGGGGGATGTGAGGCATGCTGACTCTAGTTTAGAGAGTTTATTCAGGGTAGGTTTCCTAGAGCTTGGGGTCTGAAGGAAAGGGAACTGTTTCATGTGTTTGTTGTTTTAATCCTTAGCTTCTAAGATCCTAGTCTCTCATTTGTGAAATAGACAAAATGTTCTTGTAGGTACTACTACTGTTTGTATGTTTGCATATACCTCCACATAGATGTGTGCTTGTGTGTGTGTGTGTGTGTGTGTGTGTGTGTGTGCGCACAAGGTGTACTTTTTAAGTGTATCATTTTAAGTTATGTACATAAAGAAAATTCTGGGTGTTGTTTTAGAAAAAACAAAAGGGTCTTGCTGGGCATGGTGGCACATGCCTTTAGTCCCAGCCCAAGGGAGGCTGAGGGAGGAGGTCAGCCTGGGCTAGAGACCCTGCCTCCAAAAAAATAACAAAATCAAATCAAATCACATCAATGTGTTTATCTTTCACAACTTGCTCATGTGGGCTGTCATTCAAGAAGGATCATTACATTGATTCCACAACATTCTGGGGTTCTAAACTGTGACCTCCTCAGCTCACTGACCAGACCTACAGGAAGCTTTGGAATGTATACAGTCCTGCCACATGCCCACGGAGTGGAAACCTGGGGACGTTTGGCAAAGGACACTGCCCCGTCAATGTATTCATTAAGACCGAAGGTGGCCATTTGGGATGGGGTGGAGCAATTTATTCAAAGCAGAAGGAAGCCAATTAGTCACTTTCTTTTCATAAAACAAGCAAATAAGAAAAACTTTGAAAAAAACGAAAAAAGAAAAAGTTTGAAAGCATCTTCAAATGGTTGCAGCCAGAACCCTTAGCGCTGGGCCAGAAACAAAAATTGTTTTCAAATCAAAAAGTAAATATTCAAAGGATGGCCATTTTCAGTCAGTGGCAAATTTTTCTTTTCTATTATTAAAATGTTCATTGGAGAGGCATTCATTTAATTGCCATAATTATAAAGTTTCCTGAGCATTAATTGATTGATTCACAGATGTCCATTCTGACTCTGAATCTTGCTGCTAGGAAAACAACTTTTATTTCTCTCAATCCAGGAATTCCAGTGTTTGGTAATTCCAAGCCAAATAAATGCCTTGAGTTTGGTAGATTTATTTGGTCCACAAATTTTACAGTAAACTTGTTACTTTCTTTGGTAAATGGCTGATGTTTGCTTTTGGAAGTGGCTGCCCAGGTCTCAGCAGTCAGCTTGTCTGACTTAACAAGAGGCTATTAGCTTCAGAACCGAATGGTGTGGCTTGTAGCATTCAGTGAGCTAGAAGCTGGCAGATGTGACAAGTGTCCAGGACAGGAAATGTCTATTCCTCCGTGGCTTGGCTCATGAATGTGCATTCTTTATTATTTATTTGCAAGGAGAGAGAGAGAGAGAGAGAGAGAGAGAGAGAGAGAGAGAGAGAGAGAGAGAGAGAGAGAGAGAGAGAGAGGCAGATAGACAATGGCTACATTAGGGCTTCTAGCCACTGCAAACAAGTTCTAGATGCATGGGCTACTTTATACATCTGCTTTGCATGGGTACTGAACCCAGGTCATTAGGCTTTCTAGGCAGTTTCCTTAATCACTGTGCCATTTCTCCAACCTGATGAAATATGTTTTTGATATGGAAGATTAAAGGTTAAAAATGCTTTTTAGATGAGAAAGGTTCTTGTATACTAAAATGGGATTTTGTCCTAAAGTAAAGGATTTTTTTTTTGCAAAATGGAGAAGGAAAGGTCAACAAAGAAGACTAGAGTATGTCATTAAGTGGCTTGTGAAAGCTAAGATTAACACGTAATGTATATGATCCAATTCACTGTAATGAAAAGTTGCTAAAAATTCCTTAGGGCAAAATTAAATGCAACTTTATAAATCAGATGGCAGTGACCATTGGGGAGACTCAAAATTCATCAAAGTGCTGAGAAGAAATGACAGTTGTTTGTTTAGCACTGAGATATTTGCCAAAACCTCTAAAGTTTAGGGGCCTGACGGGATGGGAGGAGGCAGGTGAAGAATGGGTCATGCACATCTGAGGTTAGGAGGAGGAGGTTAGGCCTTGGTCACAGAATGCCCAGCTGTTGTGAGTTTCCATATCATGCATATTAAACTAAGAATTGGGATAAAGTAGGATTGAAAAGGCAGCTGGTGCGGTTAACATATTGCTGCACAAAGAACCTGAGCAAAAGCAACTTGTGAGAACAGGGTGTATTTGGCTTACAGACTCAAGGGGAAGCACCATGGTGGCAGGGGAAATGTGGCATGAGCAGAGGCTGGACATCACCTCCTGGCCAACATCAGGTGGACAACAGCAGCAGGAGAGTGTGCTGAATCCTGGCAAGGGGAAGCTGGCTATGACACCCAGAAACCCACCCCCAACAATACACCTCCTCCAGGAGGCTTCAATTCCCAAATTACCACCAGCTGGGGACCTAGCATTCAGAACACATAAGTTTATGGGAGACGCCTGAATCAAAAGACCGTGACAGCCAACCAAGACTAATCTTGGGAAATGAGGAGGGATGCCTGGAGAAATTCAGAAACCAGGAAGTGGACAGTCGGTCTGAGAGCAGCAATGGAGGTGGATGGGTACACAGGAAGACACTTTTTTGAGGTTAGGAAGAAACAAGAGTTGATGGGATGTTTTCAAGAATCCAGAGAACAGACCTGGATTCCACTGCACAAGGCCTGGCGGCATGCAGAGCAGAGGACAGAAGGAGGATTTGCCCTTGGTGACTGGCCATGGATCCAGTCAGCATAGTGCCTTTGGGAGAAGTGGAGAATGTGAACAGAATTGGTGGTGGTGGGGAAACACAGACCCTCTCAGAACTACAATAAGGGGAATGAAGGCTGAGCTTGGGGCTCAGTGCTTTTACAAGTAATTTTCATGAATGGGAACACAATGAATAATGAAAACCAAGATAAAGTGTGGAGGTGAGGTGCTGGAGAGATGGCTCAGCATTTAAAGACACTTGCTTGCAAAGTTTGCTGGCCTGGGTTTGATTTCTCAGTACCAACATAAAACCAGATTTGCAAATGGGCCCATGCGTCTGGAGTTCACTTGCAGTGGCAGAAGGCCCTGGTATGCCCGTTCTTCCTTTGGAATAAATAAATTTCTTTTTTAAAAGAGGTGAGGCTCTGACTAAGGAGTGTTGGAGTGGGTGGGTCTCTTTACCCTGATAATGTGGGCTGGTGAGGATTCTGGTCAAAGGGAGAGTCATGTCAGTAGACCACATATATTCCACCTTGGAGACATAACCTCAAGGATGTCTGTTCCACCCTATCTCTTTCTTGATGTTTTAGAAGATTTTTTTGGAGAAACAAATATAATGTCAATCACACATCTCTATCTATAAGGATTAAGGTTCAGGGCATCATCTTGTTTCTACATCACAAAAGTATGAGGTTTAAATAAAAATACTGTTTCATTGGGCTGGAGAGATGGCTCAGTGGTTAAGGCACTTGCTTGCAAAGCCTGAAGGCCTGGGTTCTATTCCCCCGGTACCCACACAAAGCCAGATGCACAGAGTGGCACATGAATCTGGAGTTTGTTTGCAGTGGCAGGAGATCCTGGTGTACCCCTTCTCTCTCTCTCTCTCTCTCTCTCTCTCTCTGTCTCTGTCTCTGTTTGAAAATAAATAAATAAAAGTAATAAAAAACAATGTTTGATTACTGTCATGAGTGTGTATGCAGCAGGGAACTTGTACAAAATAGAAAAAATTATATTATTGTCATTGGAAGCCTCCTGAGGCATTAAAGAACAATAGAATTCCAGAGTTCTTCCTCAAAAATTGAGTACCTCCTTTGTACTGATCACCATTGTCCTTGGAGCTGATGCAATTGGAAAACAACAGAAAGTATCTGGTATAAAGACAGAGCCATCCCAAGGATCAGGGGTTGTGGTGGAGAACGTTGAAATTTAGTTTTGATCTAAACTCAATGTTGAAATTTAGATTTGACTTTCAATAACGTGTCAGTAAATGAGGAGTCAAAAACAAAACTGTCAATATAGATGTATTTATTTGTATTTTTCCTATAGGCATTTTGAATTTTTAAATTTATTTTTCAAATGTGAGCAGGGAACCCAAACTTAGGTCCTCACCCTTGCTTAGCAAATACTTTGCCTGCTGAACCATCTCCCCAGTCTGAATATTTGCATTTTATATTTCCAGTTTTATTGGTAATTTCAAATAGCTAAGCAAGTGACAGATGAGATATTTAAAAGGATTGATTCTAGAGCCCCTTGTCTTGTCTTATGTGATTTTTTGTTTGTTTGTTTGTTTGTTTGTTTTTGAGGAAGGGTCTTGCTCTAGCCAAGGGTGACCTGGAATTCACTATGTAGTCTCAGAGTAGCCTCCAGCTCATGGAGATTCTTTTACCTCTGCCCAACACCATGCCAGGCTTATGTGATTAAAAAAATAAGTCCATGTAGGTCTTTCTCTGTCCCACCATTTCTTTTGATATCACTTATCCTGCTGATTGGTTGCCAACGATATGGACTCCTATAAATCGGCTATCTAGAAACACGTGTCCTATTTTAAGAATAAATTAAAAGTTGCCTCAGTTGGTGGTTTCTAACTCTTCAACTTAGAAGAGAAAAAATATTAACAAGAATCAAGTCTGCTTATTTAACAGGTCAAGCTGGACTCTGGTGTCCATGGGGACGCTGGAGGAGAAGCCGATGACATGGAGACGTGCGGAAACCGGATCGATAATGTGCAGTAACTGAGGAAGATTACCAGAAGTCAACAGAGCCTTTAACAGAGACTTAAAGCTGCTTTAAGCCCAGCACTGCCAACACTTGGCAGGCGACAGAGAAAGGCTCCTTGTGGTTACTGATGAGTCACTTTACACGGTGCTCACACGTCCTTTCACCCTGTTCCATTTTGGGAACTGTATCCCTCACCCAGCCAGAGGCTGTCTAATTTAAACCCTGACTTACCTGTGTGCATGAAAATGAGTCAGAAAGTGCAAAGAAACGAGCCCCGAGGAGCCAGGAGCTGTTTCATTTTTCTCCTAGCTTCTCTTCTGAGAACTGACCCCTGCATCTTCCTGTGCACAGGAGAAGCATGGGTGCCAGGGTGGCATCTGGGTGACGTGGGAATAAGAGAAGTCTCACAAAGTAAGACCCTTCCCCTGACCACAAGGCTATTTGAAAGTTTAATTATATACTGATATTTTAAAGGGAAAATAATAGCTGCATTGAAAATATTTATTTTATGAGAGAGAGAGAGAGAGAGAGAGAGAGAGGGAGAGAAATAGGTACACCAGGGCTTTCAGCCACTGCAAACAAACCTCAGATGCGTGTGCCACTTTGTGCATCTGGCTTTATGTGGGTACTGGGGAATTGAACCCGGGTCCTTAGGCTTTGCAGGCAAGCGCCTTAACTGCTGAGCCATCTCTCCAGCCCCAATAACTGCATTTTAATGTAATTAAAACTTCATTAAATAAAATACAGTGTCCATATGTGTATGTATGCACATGCATAAGTCTATTTACATGCAGTTTTGTCCTGTATATTCAGCTCCTATTCTTGGTTCTAAAAACACAATTCACAAAAGTATGGAACACTGGCCCATGAAGTCCAAAGACTCGACTCTGATTAGTTAGAGCCCTCACGAGGCATCGTTGATTCCAACATCTAACAAACACTGATTAAATAGCCACAAATCACCTATGTAATCAATCTCTTATTTTATATAATTCTTTTCGAGTTTTTTTTCACTTTGAGGTAGAATCACATTCTAGTCCAGGCTGACCTGGAATTCACTATGTAGTCCCAGGGTGGCCTTGAACTCACAAGGATCCTCATACCTCTGCCTCCCAAGGGCTAGAATTAAAGGTGTGAGTCACCACGCCCAGCTTCTTTTCAGTTTTGAAAATGCCTTTGCAATCACTTATTTGAGTATTAAAACACTTTGTGTCTTAGCCAAATATGAATTCTCAGTTTTAAAAAATTATTTTCAAAAATATTTTTATTTATTTGAGAGTAAGAGAGAGGGACAGAAAGAGAGAGCGTATGGGTGCACCATGGCCTCTTGCCACTGCAAATAAACTCCAGCTGCATGCACCGCTTTGTGCACCTGACTTTACACAAATACCAGGGAATAGAACCCAGGCCAGCAGGCTTTGCAAGCAAGTGCCTTTAACTACTGAGCTATCTCCCTCTAGTCTATGAGTAAGGAATCAGAGGAACAAAAAGTGATGTCCTCAGTATGAAACTCCAAGCTCATGCATGAGGACTGCCAACTGAATGGTGGGTACAAGTTTATAAAACATGACCTAGAACTTGTCAGCATAATAGCACTTGGGTCTCTGAAATGACCAGGATGTAAATGACCTCAATTATCCAGACAAATGATGTAGGTGAAGCAGAATTCATTAGCTATTGCTACTTAAAAATATACATTGAGGGCTTTGGGATGTTAGGTGATTAAGCGTTTCTTCTAGATGGTCCTATGAGTGATAAGCTTTGGGGTAACAAAGGGAAGGATTGAAAGAGGAAGAGAGATGGGAATCAAGAGAGAGGTGACAGGGCGGCTGAAAGCAGAGAAAGGAAGGAATGGTCTGCAGCTCCAACCTTGGCTTCCTTGGGGAGGAACCCAAAGGTGAAGCCTCAAGGTGGACTAGACAGCTCCCATGACAGCACCCTAAAAGTCTTGGCCTCAGGAGAAACCTCCAGTTCTTTTTTTTGTTTGCTTTTTTTTGCAATGTGTGTCCAGTTCTTTTATTTTTTGATATATTTATTATCCAAAATTAGATACATTGTATGAGCAAACACTGTGTTGGTACCCCCATTTCCCTCCTCCCTGTCCCCAATCCACTAGGTATCCTCCTCGGTGGGTATACTGGATCGTTCCATGGGGTAGGGGGTCATGGATAGCACAGAAGTTAGCCCGGTTCCACCCCCCTTTATATGTTGTTACTGAGGGGGCCAAGTCTCTGGATATTCTCCCCCACCATGGCTCTTACAGTCTTTCCGCCCCTGTTCCGCTCTGTTCCCTGAGTCATGGTGGGTGAGTTTAATAAAGTCTGCTTTATTGTTGAGGTCTTAGGGGTCTCTGACTTCTGCTTTGGGTTGTGTTGGAAATCGGAGTCTGTCTAGCTGACTTCTCCTGGGTTGACTGATTGCCTGTGGTCCCGGGTCTTTGAAGTAGGAGAAATCTACAGTTCTAGAGCCCTGACGCACTGGGCAGTTTAAGCAGGGGTCAGTCAAGCTGCCGAGGGTGCGACTGTCACTAGCCTTACCCTCTGTGATGAGAGGCAAGTCCCTTACTTGTGGCTCACTGCAAGAGCGCCACATTCCTGGCTGGAGCCGCCCCGTGTGGTTGGCTGGGTGTCAGTGGAACTCAGAGGTTCGGCTCAGGTCAGGAAGATCATCCCCACATCTTGCTCCTCATCACGAGTGGGATCTGAAAGCACAGAGACCGGAAGGCAGGGTGACAAACTCCATCAGCTCTTCTCCTCCAGTGCTGGGTACTGTGCTCAGTAGTTGGCTTGCTTCCCTCACCCCCAGATGGCCTCGGGGTCACCATTAGGCTTGGACACTGGCTGCCTCTGGGTGCATGAACTGGGGGAGCTCTGGAATGAATGGGAAGCTATCCAGCCCACAGGTCACCAGGCTCCAGGTACCCAGAAGGGAAGCTCCCCAGTGAATGGGCCCTAATGCTGACAATCCTCCCTTGACTGTCAGGTTCCCCCCAACATCAGCATTTGGTGCATGGGGAACAGACACGAGCCATTATGGACTCCAGGAAGATTCCAGTATTAGAGTCCTAAGGAGAAGCCTCTCCAATTCTTCGTCTTTCTAAATTATTCTGCATCTTTAGTATCATCTTTATTTTGAGTCTTTTATACTTTTAGTGCTCACTCCACTCATCTTTGTCTAATTTTATTTACATATTATGTATATATTAAAATATTTTTATTTATTTGCAAACAGGCAGATAGAAGAGAGACAGACAGAATGGACTGGGGAGATGGTTCAGCAGTTAAAGGCACTTGCTTAAAAGCTTGTCTGGCCAAGTTCGATTCCCCAGCACCCACATAAAAGCTGGACACAGAGTGGCACATGTATTGGTAATTTCAACACACCTATGGCAATAGAGAAGAAGCCAGAAATTCATGCACGAGCTAGTCTGTGCACACACAGTGGCAAAAACAAGGGAGACCTTTCATCAACCAATGTGGGCGGCGAACTCCACGTGAGCACTGTGCATGTGTGCACTTATTATATACATCCTCCACATGAGCACCATGCATGTGTGTACTCCTTATGTACATCCTCCACATGAGCACCGTACACGTATGCACTCATCATATACACCCACCACGTGAGCACCATGTATGTTTGCACTCATTATATACATTCTCCACGTGAGCACCGTGTGTGTGTGCACTCATTATATACATCATACGCATACATGTGCACAATATAAGGATGTATATCTGGCTTATTTTTGCCAATCTCTGTTCTATGGTTATCGGTGGTAAAGCAGCTATCTGGCATGAAACATAGTCTGCTGCTGTGAGTAGGCTGACCACACCTCCTACTGGGAGAGGACAGTGAATCAAGAAAGGAGCACTTGTGAAATGGAGGAGTCTAGGCATGGGGGAGACAATCAACATTTTTAAAATTTGGCCAAATATTCCACTTAGTGAGGGGGAGCCCTTAACTGGAACTGGGGATTTAGGATGATATGCACCGGATCCCGGACTCTTGGGCTACCAAGAAAAGATGCACTATGGGAGCGATTGACCGAGAGGCTACTAAAAATAGAATCTAGGTAATCCAGAATTGTGTATATCTGTTAACCTATACTGATTTCACCCTCCGATGGAGATTGTGTTTGTATTTTTCAGAATGCAGAGAGAGGGCTGTGGCCCATCTAACCATACCAACCAACTGTAGGCTGATAGCTGAGATCCTGGCAAGAGATGAGCCACCACAGTCATATCATGGAGGATCCATATGGAGCCCTGCAGAGAATGATGGGATGAACAAGGGACCCACAGCTACAGCCATTCAATCAACACAGGATAAGCCAGTGAGACAGACACCAACAATTTTCGACACAAAGACCCCTAAGTTCTCAACATTAAAGCAGCCTTAATGCTCACCCACCATGACTCAGGGAACTGAGCGCAAGAGGGGGCAGAAAGATTGTGAGAGCTGTGGTGGGGGAGAATACCCAGAGTTACGCCTCCCCCCCCAGTAACAACACACTAGGGCCGGTGGAACCAGGCTGACTCCTAGGCTATCCATGGTCCCCTGCTCCAAGGACTAATCCAGACTGCCCACAGAGGAGGATATCCAGCTGATTGTTGATGGGGAAGAGGGACATTGGGGAACTGGGGATAACAACTCATTGTTTGCCCACTAAATAATGTAACTCATTATGGACAATAAAAAATTATCTATCCTATCCTATCTATCTATCTATCTATCTATCTATCTATCTATCTATCTATCTATCTATCTAACAGGACATACTCTTATATCTCCTCACCCGGGCTCCCACCACCCTAGGGGTCCTCCTCAGTGGGGTTATGGTATTCACTGTGGGTTTATGAAGACCTCAGTCAGTCTCTTTGGGGTAGTGGGGATGGGGTGGGTGGGGAACATATCTGAGGGTACTCCTGCCCACTCTGTGGCTCTTACAATCTTTCTGGCCCTCTTCTGTAATGGTTTTATTGATTTAGTTTGTATTTCTATGTCTGCTTTATTTTATTCTTGTTGCTGTTAAGGTCATTTATTTTCTACTCTCTGAGGAGCTGAGACTTTAAGAAAATAATGGTCAATAGAAGATCTTTATAAAACCAGGAGATATTTC
This sequence comes from Zapus hudsonius, assembly GCA_004024765.1. Classification (NCBI taxonomy): domain Eukaryota; kingdom Metazoa; phylum Chordata; class Mammalia; order Rodentia; family Dipodidae; genus Zapus; species Zapus hudsonius. The sequence goes on along the minus strand of PVHP010013479.1, from coordinate 27,949 downwards.
TACCCCAACAGTACACAAATTGTGTTCTAGAAACATAACATGAAAAATCAAGGAAACATGACTACTCCAAAAGTTCATAACTCTTCAATATCTGAATCCAGAGATAATGAAATGATTGAAATGTCAAACAACTAATTTAAAAGTTTAGTTTTAAAAATGAGTGCTATTCTCAATGAAGATTTCAAATAAACAGATGAATAAAATCAGTCAATTTAAGTCTTAGATGAGAAATTCAGCAAAGTGATTCAGAATTCTGAAAACAAACAAACAAACCCTGGAACTCATGGACATGAAAACCTAAACAAAACCTTCACTAGACAGCATCACCAAAGACTGTGAGGAGCTGAAGACAAAGTCAAGCAATCATGATGTTTAGACATCAGCAGAAGTAACAAATTATGACCACAATACTCAAGACCTCTGGGACACAATTAAGACAATAAACAGGATGGAGAGATTGCTCAGTGGCTAAGGTGCTTGCCTCCAAAACCTAAACACCCCTGGTTCGATTCCCCAGCAACCACAAAAAGCCAGATTCACCAAGTGGCAAATTCATCTGGAGTTTATTTGCAGCAGCTGGAGGCCCTATTGCACCCATTCTCTTCTCTCTCTGCTTGTGAATAAATAAAATATTTTAAAAAGAGAATAAACTTTATGAATCTTTGATATAGAAGAAGGAATCAAGTTGCACACTAAATGCACAAGGATCCAGTCAATGAAGTTCTAACAATAAATTTTCCAACTCTTGGAAAAGACATGAGTATTCAGCTATTGAACACATCTAGAACGTCAAGTAGTCATGAGCAGAAGAGATGCTCTCCACATCACAAAATGCCAGCAGCATAGAACAAAGAAAGATAACTGGGATGGAGAAATGGCTCAGCAGTTAAAGGCACTTGTTTGGAAAGCCTGAAGGCCAGGTTCAAATACCCTGTACCCTTTTAAGCCAGAGGCACAAAGTGGCACATGTGTTCGGAGCAGTGGCAAGAGGTCCTGTCGCACCCATTGTCTCTCCCTCTCTCTCTTTCTCTCTCTTGCAAATAATTAAATATCTTTAAAAAGATTACTAAAAGCTGCAAGAGATAACTACCAAATTACCCACTAAAGCAAATCTATCACAAAAAGCAGTGAGCATCTGAGCAGAAACTCTAAAGACCAGCAGAGCATGGGCTGATGTATTTCAATTCCCGAAGCCAAGCAATTGTAAACCAAGACAAACACACCTGGCAAAGTTAGCCTTTAAAACCAAGCAAGAACTAAGGACCTTCCACCATAAGGATAAATGAAAGCAGTTCCTGACTTAGTCAGCATTGTTGAAGATTTCCAGGCAACCCTGGGCTAGAGGGAGACCCTATCTTGAATTAAAAAATGGTCTAGGGATGTCCTTAGACTTCCATGTGTGCACCATGGCCCGCGCCCTGTGTGTACACATCATCACTTCCACACATACATACACACAGATATACACATAACTGAAAGAGAGGTATGCTCCTTCTCTGGATTTTGGAAGCCCTGTTGAACGTTTCAAGTTCTGGCATAAGCCTAGGTGTCCATCAAGAACTAGTGCGATAAGTGAACATACATTCAGGAACATTATTCTAATGCAAGGAAGAAGGAAACCATGAGTCCTGTGCAGGAAAATGGGTAAAGCTGGAGGCCATCATGTTAGGTGAAAGAGGACAGATTTAGACAAGTAATCACATGTTTTCTTTTAAATGCTAAATCTAAATTTTAAAAATTATGAAAATAGAATGAGGACTCTTTGGTAAGAGAATCGGGACCAGAGGAACGAGGGAAACCTGATCGGAGAGGGAAATGAGGTTAGAAAATGTCATGATGAAATCCATTCATTTTATAAGTAACTATGTTAACACGAAAATCCCAAGGTTTCTTAGGTCTCTTTCAATTGCTTTTTCCGGTTGTGGGTATTTCTCATTAGTATTCTGTTTCAATATCTGTTTTTACATAGTTTACCAACATTTATTTGCATTAATTATAAATCATGTATGCTTATTGTAGAAATTTTGGGAAAATATGAAAAATATCACTTTGAGAACGGAACAGACTCGTGATCTAGAAGATAGCTCCTGGACATTTTGTGTATTTCCTATTAATTGACAGGAGTTCCTACACAGGAGATCCAAAAAAGCAAGGAAGAAGCCCACAAATTATGTACTGTTATTATAATTTATTCTGTCACCATTTCCCCCTCACTAACATGAAAATTTTGTTTTTTTATTAAGTCAAGAGTAATATATTTTATTTAGCCTAATATATGATCATTTTAGACTGAAATCAATATCAAAATGATTGGTGAGATTTTTAAAATTCTCTTCCTGTCTCCTCAGTATTATGTCTTCACATTTAGTGTAGAATTTTTAAAAAATATATATTTATTGTCCATAATGAGTTACATTATTTAGTGGGCAAATAATGAGTTGTTATCCCCAATTCCCCAATTCCCCCCCCCCATCCCCGATCAGTTGGATATCCTCCTCCGTGGGCTGTCTGTATTAGTCCTTGTGACAGGGGATCCTGGATATCGTACTACTCAGGCCGGTCTTCCTGTCCAGAGGCATGGCACTCTTCAGAAAATTTTGTTTTTTGAGACATGTCTCATGTAGCACAGGGTGGCCTTGGTCTCACTATGTAGCATGCTCCTGTAATCCTTGTACTAGGGAGATGGAGGCAGGAGGATCCCCAGGATTTGCTAGCTCACTAGTCTAGCAGGGATCTCCAGGCTCATTGTAGAATGGGCTGGAAAGATTGCTCAGTGGTTAAGGCACTTGCCTGCAAAGCCTAACAACCTGGGTTTGATTCCCCAATACCCATGTAAAGCCAGATGCACAAAGTGGTGCATGTGTCTGGCATTCTTTTGCAGTGGCAGGAGACCCTGACCCACCCATTCTCTCTCTCTCTCTCTCTCTCTGCCTCTGCTTGCAAATAAATAAAATATTTTAAGAAAGAATATGGAGAGTAATTCATGGAGACACCCAGTGTTGACCTCTGCCTCCATATGCATGCACACCCACAACCACGGGTGTGTTCACACATATACAAACATATGTACACACACGCATGCACATCACATACACAACCAAAAACATGAAGAAAAGAGATACAACTACCAGGCTATATTACAGGATAAGCTGGCTGCTTTAACATATTTAGTTTGAAATATTTCTCAGCAAATCATCATGCTATTTCACAAAAAAGACAAGACAGCATAAAAAGATAAGAAATATCAGTTGTTAACATAAGGATAAGAGAAATATTGGTAAACTAGAAAGGTGAGTTGGAAGGAAATTTATAAAACACAGAGATACGTTTTCTTTCATTCTCCTGAAGTTGTGGGGGACAAAGCTACTTTGGAGAGAAAAAACGGTGTTTTGTGTTTTCTCCTGCAAGTTCTCTCTCCCAGCACATTTATTGGGAGCATGGTGCTCTGAGGAAGGCAATTCACTTTCCTCTCCCTGGTCAGCCAATTTAGTTTTTTCTCTTTAAATAAATATAGCTTTTTGAAGGCTCCCTGTTTATTATCTTTTTTACTTATAATATTGAACTTTCTGATGACTGCAAGTGATTTTTTTAGCATCCAATTAAAAGTTCAGCCCAGCAGCGACTTTTAGAGCACAGTTCCTCTAAGTCAGCCTACAGGTGGACAATATTCACACGTTGTTGCTCTTTGCAAAACAAGTACCCAACGTGCAAATATAAAGCCAGCTGTCGGTTTCTATAATGGCTTATTTTCTATCCCATTTCTTCATGTATTGAACCCAAAGAACCTGAATGGCTCAATTTTTTTTCTAAAATTAGCTGCCATTTTATCTTGTTAAAAAAAGGAAGGCTGGAAAGAAAAGGAGCAGAAAGACAAAGAGAAACCTTTCAAGTATCTTTAATTGGCTCAGAAATTAAAGAAAATATATTTTCTATATGTATTAATTGCAATTACCACTTTGTTAAAGGATATCTTAAAAGTAGATCCTAGCCGGCTGTGGTGGCGCATGTCTTTAATCCCAGCAATTGGGAGGCAGAAGTAGGAAGATGGCTGTGAGTTCCAGGTCAGCCTGGGCTACAGTTATACCCTACCTTGAAAAAAACCAAAACAACAACAAAATAAAAAGTAGGTCCTAGTATCATATGTTAGTGACAGAAAGTTTTATTTGTGTATGTGTGTGTGTGCACGCAATATAGGTGCTCATGTATGTGTGTGGAGTGGCCAGAGGTTGATGTTGGGTATCTCTCTTGAGAACTCCCCACCTTATTTCTCTTGAGCCAGGTCTCTCCCTGCACGTAGAGTTCACTGATTTGGCTAGACAATCTTGCTCGTGAGCCTGAGGGGTTCCTGTTTCTACATCTCCAGCACCGGTGTTACAGGTGCACACCACCGTAACCAACCTCTCCTGTGGGTCCTGGGATCTGAACTCAGGTCCTCACACTTGCTTGGCAAGTGTTATCCCTGTCCCTGAAGGTTCCTTTTGTGAGTACAGAACAATCATTTCAGAAGCTCCAGCATTATAAATTAGAAATCAATTTAGCTTTAAAAGCCTTATTTTGGAAAGTTCCAGTTACCTCTCCGGGTTGTGTTATACAGGAATATTATTAAAGTGAAAACTTCATGTTCTGAAGTCAGTAACATGGATATTAAAGGTAGTCTTTAGTAAGTTTACCAAAAATTGGTTCTTTTGTAAGAATAATAAGTATTGTGAAGCATGGTGGCACATGCCTTTGATCCCAGCACTCGGGAGGCTGAGGTCGGAGGATTGTTGTGAGTTCAAGGCCACCGTGAGATTACATAGTGAATTCCAGGTTTCTAGGTCAGCATAAGTTAGAATGAGATCCTACCTTGAAAAAACCAAAAAAGCAAAAGGTAATAACTTATTTTTAAAAATACATGTGTGTGCTTATAAGTTATTTGTCTTTCATGTATAGATTTATATTTGTCATGCTTTTCTTTATAATAATTGAAAAAGACTCATCTAACTGATGCATTTTTGTTTTGCCTATATTAGAATGAACATTTTTATTGCTTTGCTTTTTCTCTCATTATTGTGTAAGTATTCAGTGAATATTTCCATAACTGTGGGTAATCACAATCACCGAAAGTTATTTAAACTGCTTTTGAACCCAGTATATGATAAACTTTGTGAATGTGCAAAGAAGCTTTTAAAACTGTGACTTGGAGGTGGCCATGTTAAGGAAGGTCTGAATTCCTGCCCTTAGGAAGCTGAGGCAGAAGGACTACGATTTGAGGCCAGGGGCCTCATAGTGAGCGCCTGTCATCCATATACAAACAAATGAATAAATTGCAAACAAGAATGTGCTCTGGTCTTTAACTTCATTTTGGAAATGAAAAGTTTCATCAGGTGAGCATACATTTGCTATGTTCAGGGGAGGAGCTGAGGCAGTCAGGATATAAATGATGTTGTCATCCATGTCAGACTAAAGGAAGAGAACAGGAGGTAGGAATAGCCAATGCCGTCAGAGCAGATGGGAGATGAGGAAGGTACTAGGAAAGCCATCGCCAAGCCATCCCTAAGGACCACTCCTGGGAGGAAGAAGGAGTGGCAAGTTAGGGTGTCCTGTGCTTGTGAGATGTGAAGAATTTGGGGTGTGGTATAAAAATGTCACCCAAAGGCATAGTTTGTTACCTCCATTTTTCCTCATTCACAGCATAGCCGGAGAATCTCAGTATATTCCTGTATCTTCAGCTTCTTTCCCTCCAGGCAGAAGAAACTTACTAATTCTCAACAAAGCAGGGCCCTTATACAAACTAACAAAGAAATCACATTTCTGGGGTTGGGGAGATGGCTCAGTGGTTAAAGGTGATTGCTTTACAACAGCCAGGGTTCAATTCCCCGGGACCCATTTAAAGTCTGATGCAAAATTGGCACTAGCGTCTGGTGCTCCATTTATAAAAGATCACATTTGTAAATTGATCTTCTATTGGCTTTTCTCCCAAGGTAAAATCATTTTTCCCATCAGTGGGCTGGTGTGTGTGTTTAGAGGTTTAGGCCATAAGATAAATGTACAATCAGACAGCAAAGAAGGCTACAGTGCAGAAAAAAAGAAAAGGCGGGGAAGTCTCTAGAATGAATTTATGAAGGAGGTGGCCATTAAGATGAACCTTAATGTCATATAGGATTACAGGGACAATTCGAGGAAGACTTTTGGATGATGCCTGAGGCACAGAAACATGTGAGTGGCTGTGGGTGACGACCAGCTGGCAGGAACATTTGAGGCCAGCATGAACTGGGGAGGTAGCTGAGTAATTTGGAGAAAATTACTTTTCCCCCCAGATTTCTCTGAATAATAATTTAAAATCCCCATCTTTATTTTTCTTTAGACATTTCCTTCAATTTAAAAATCAATAGAGGTATATTGAGCATTTTTTAAAAAAAAGAGAATAAGAATAGAGAAAAAACACACATTGCCCATAATTTTACCACCTGGACCTTTTTTCTTTTATGGATATTTATTTGAACTCTATTTAAATAAACCCAATTTCAAAGCATATTCAGGTTGCTTTATTTTTATGTATACTATTACATAATAAATATTTCTGCATCACGCCATTTTAACAATTTTTATAAATATAAATTCCTGGCCTCCATTATTCCCAGTTATTGCCTCATCATTTTCTTCAGATGAATTGATGTGGACAAAGTAGTGGTTATGCAAATCAGAGGTTTAAAAATATCCTTGCATTTTATTATGATAGCCAGAAATGAAGGAAACAAAATAGGAATATATGCATGGTCATTTAAAACATTTTTTAAGCAATATTTTATTTATTCATTTTCAAGCAGAGAGAGAGAGAGAGAGAGAGAGAGAGAGAGAGAGAGAGAGAGAGAGAGAGAGAGAGAGAGAGAGAGAGAGAACCAGGGCCACCACTTTGTGGATCTGGCTTATGTGGGTACTGGGGAAATTGAACCCGGGGCCTTAGGCACTGGAGGCAAGTGCCTTAACCGCTGAGCCATCTCTCCAGCCCTGTGCATGGTCATTTTTAAGACATTTATTTCTATTTGAATTTCACAAGAATAGCATGTGTAAGATACCAGAGGAGCTAGTATGAACAAGACTTGCACCTTTAATGTAAATGGACTGATACTGAAAGGGCAGTTTTGACCACATTTTGAATGTGAAACAGTAGCATGGTCCTATGATAACACATCAAAACAAAGGAGAGACTGATTGGAATGGGAGTGGATGGGATGGAGGGTGGATTTGAGTAGGGGAAAGTGGGCTGGGGGAGGGAATTATCATGTTTTTTTGTCTATGCTTATGGGAGCTGTCAATAAAAAGCTTTTTTTTTAATTTATTTTTATTTTTTTTAATAAAAAGCTTTTTAAAAGCCGGGCATGGTGGCACATGCCTGTAATTCCAGCACTCAAGAGGATAGGAAGGAGGATCGCTGCGAGTTCGAGGCTACCCTGGGACTACATGGTGAACTCCAGGGCAGCCTGGGTTAGAGCGAGACCCTGCCTCGAAAAAAAAGTTAAAAAGAAAAATAAAATCAAAAAAACAAGAGTCCTTTTAAACTTTGATAACTTTACTACAGATAAAAATAATCCTTTGGGCCTGGCATGGAGGCACACTCCTTTAATTCCAACACTAGGGAGGCAGAGGTAGGAGGATCGCTGTGAGTTCAAGGCCAACCTGGGACTACAGAGTGAGTTTCAGGTCAGCCTGGGCTAGAATGAGAACCCACCTTGAAAAATAAACCAACCAACCAAAAAATAGTCATTTGGCAACAATGGAGCATGGATAGGTTAATACCACCCAAGCAAGCATGAGAATGAGTAGTTTTATATTTCAGGAATGCCCCTGCCTGCTCCTCTGTATCATGCGAGACTGAACTCAGGGGTCTTAAGTCTTTAAGACAAAAAAAAAAGCTTACTTTCAAAGTAATTGATTTTTAATGACTCTGTATTTCATGTTTACTTTAAAAGCTTTTATTGATAGCTTCCATAATTATAGACCATAAACCATTACGATTCCCTCCCCATCCTCCCCCATATTTCATCCCCCTCTCAATTAGTCTCTGTTTTGTTTCCATGTCATCATCTTTTCCTTTGTTTATGTGTAGGTAGGGTCAGGCACTGTGAAATCATGAACATCAAGGCCATTTTGTGCCTGGAAGTTTGCGTTGTGAGTAGTCCTCCCGGTCCTTTGGCTCTTACAATCTTTCCCCCACCTCTTCCACAATAGACCCTGAGCCTCGGGAAGTGTGATGGAGATGTCCCAGTGCTGAACACTCCAAGGTCACTTCTTCTCAGCACTATGGTGTCTTTTGAGTTATACCAGTGTTCACCACCATCTGAAAAGAGAAGTTTCTCTAGCTAAAAGTTATAGTATCATTAATAAATGGATATGCACATTTAAGAAACAGTGTTCATAAAGTAGTTTGGTGAGCATAATATATGCATTTAGCCAGACAACAGCAGGCATTACTCCCCTAGGACTCATGACCTCCCCTGCCAGAGAGAAGACAGAGAATGGGCATGCCAGGGCCTCCAGCCACTGCTAATGAACGCCAGATGCATGCACCATCTTGTGCATCTGGCTTTGCTTTGGTCCTGAGGAAATGAACCCAGGTCCTTAGGCTTTTCAGGTAAGCGCCTTAACTGCTGAGCCAAGTCTCCAACCCCCAGTTTTTAGTTGCATTTTCTTGATGGCTAAAGCTGTTGGACACTAAAAAAATGTTTATTGGCTATTTGTATTTCTTTTTTTTTTTTGAGAACCCTCTGTTTAGTTTCATAGTCTATTTTTTGGATTGAGTTGTTTGACTTTTAATTTTTTTAATTTCTTTTTTTAGTCTAGATATTAATCCTCTGTCATATATACAGCTGGCAAAGATTTTTCTCCCTTTCTGTAGGTTGTATCTTGACTTGTTGGATGGGTTTCCTTAGTTGCACAATAGGTTTTTAGTTTCGTGATGTCCCATATATTTATTTGCTTATTTATTTATTTTTGCCTTATCTCCTAGGCCACCAGGGTTCTGTTCAGAAAGTCCTTCTCTCCACCTATAGCTTGAAGTGTTCTCTCCTATTTTTCCTCTTAGTGTTTTAGGCTTTCAGATCTTACATTGAGGTCCTTGACCCACTTGGAGATGATTTTTTTTGGCATGGTGAAAGAGAAGGGTCTAGATTCATTCTTTTGCATGCAGATATCCAGTTTTCCCACCACCATTTGTTGAAAATACAATCTTCTCTAATGTGTATTTTTGGTCTTTTTTCAAAAACCAGGTGGCTGTAGTTACATGGACCGATACCTGGAACTTCTATTCTTTTTTGGATCTTATATTCTATTCAATTGGTCTTTATGTCTATTTTGTTCCAGTACCATGCTGTTTTTATTACTGTGACTCTGTTGTATATCTTTAAATCAGTAAATTTAAATGGTGATCTCTCTGGCAGCTTTCTCTTTGCTTCAGATATTTTTACTATACAGGGTCCTTTATGCTTTCATGTGAATTTTAAGATTATATTTTCTGCTTCTATGAAGAATGGTACTAGGATTTTGATTCTGATTGCATTGAATCTGTATGTTGCTTTGGGTATTATGGCCATTTTATGATATTAATTCTTCCAATTCATGAGCATGGGGGAACTTTCAATCCTCTCAGGTTTTCCTCAATTTCTTTCCTCAGTATTTTAAAGTTTTATAAATGTTTTTCACTCCTTTGGTCAGGGATATTCCAAGATATTTTTAAGGGGGAGGGCTAGTGTGAGTGAGACTGTCATATCTGTGTCTCAGTATGTTTGTTTTGGTAGATAAGATGGCTACTGATCTTTGTGTGTCAGTTTTATGTCTTGTTCTTCAGCTCTAGGAGTATTTTGGTGAAGGCTTTATTTAGGGTCTCTTTATTATTTATTATTGTTATTGAGGATTTTAATCACATGAACTGTTGCAGTCAGCCACACACCACTGGGATGAACCTCCAAACCAGGCACAGTTATGGGAGAAAGGATTTATTGAAACTACAGATCCAGGTGAAATTCCATAATGGTAAAAGAGGCTGGTCCCCTTTCACAGGTCCAAGGAGCTTTTACACTGAAAAGGTGAGTGGAGTTAATAATGTGTTGTACATATCAGAAATTTAGAAAAAAGAATTCAAAAATGTTGTCAGCATAAAGAAATGTCAAATATCAGAGAAGAAAAGTAACGTGTAATCTGATTTAAACATCACTACATGACACCCAAATTAATTTATTTATTTGCAAGCAGAGAAAGGCAGACACGTGGGAGAGAGAGAGAGAGAGAGAGAGAGAGAGAGAGAGAGAGAGAGAGAGAGAGAGAGAGAGAGAGAGAGAGAGAGAGAGAGAAACAATGGGCATGCCAGGGCCTCTAGCCACTGCACACAATCTCCAGATGCATGTTCTACTTTGTGCATCTGGCTTTACATGGGTACTGGGGAATTGAATCCCATTTGTTAGGCTTTGCAGACAAGCACCTTAAGTACTGAGCCACTTCTCCAGCCCAACAAGTAAATTTTTAATGCTTTTATTTGTCAGTTAAAATAGAAAAGAGCGACAAGAATTGAAATAAGTGATTGCTTTGCTTGGGATGGTGCCTGTACAACAGACAGCTCCCATCTTAAGGGACACTGAGTGATAGTTTACTCTGGATACAAATATGAATGAACATGGGGTTAGGTTACCCCAAATACCATGTTCCAATGTGCTACTTTTGTAGTTTAAAAAAAACACAACACAGTTATATAAGGGCTGGAGACATGGTTCAGAGATTAAAGGCGCTTGCCTGGATTGGATTCCCCAGTACCCATGGAGGCCAATGCCCAAAGTGGCACATGCATCTGGAGTTCATTTGCAGTGGCAGTGCCCATTCCCTCTTGCTCTGCTTGTGAATAAATAAATAAATAAATAAATATTAAGAACCCTCCAAATTTATACATCAAACACTTTTCAAACACATTGGTGGAGACATCAGGTAGATGTGACATCACTGTGAAGGTTTCAAATGTCATCTGATGACATTCTTGAGTTTGGGGTTGTTAGAAGCTAGGGATCTGTTCATACATCCCAAAGGTTTCACATGATAATTACCTCAGACCTAGAGGTAGACAATGAGTTATTAAGGGACTAAAGATAGTCCAAGATAATTTCACTCTGGTCCTGAATATTCCAATTCTGTATCATCACGAGGTTCTCACTGATCAGCCTTGTAGAGTCCTTCACATAGCTGTAAACATATGGTTAACATATGTTAGTAGCTCCCATTAACATGTGTTAGTATGTTAATAGCTGGAAGCTTCAGTTCACAGAAGTGTGAATGAAATACTGCTGCAGATTGTAGCTGATTTTGATGGCAAAGAGAAAGGACAAATATCCCAGAAATTAGTTGTCACATTCAAAAAGAGAGGAGTACCTTATTTCTGATGACAGTTAAATTCATGCTGGAAAACAAGCGAAGAGGCTTGCAGGTACAAAAGTAGAGAGAGACATCTCAAAGGCCTTTTTAGTAAAATGTTTCTGGAGGGCTTAATTTAGTTGAAAACGCTAGGTGATTTTGTTAATTAATGTGCTGTCCAGGATAAAGTGCTTTTGTTCTCTATCTCATGAAAGACGTGGGACATAGTTTCGTCATCTTCTTTAAATCCTCAGCTTGAGTTTGCACTTTTACACACATATGCATTTGCCTGTGTCTCTTCTCCAATTGTGAGGTGTTTTCTAAAAATGTATTTTATTTATTTGCAAGAATAAGAGAGAGAGGGAGAGAAACAGGTGTGTCAAGGCCTCCAGCTGCTGCAAGGGAACTACATACACATGCCCCACTTGGTACATCTGGCTTTTTGTGGTGCTGGGGATTGAACCCCAGGTTGTTAGGCTTTGTAGGCAAGCGTCTTAACTGCTGAGGCATCTGAACCATTTGGTTTTGTGCTCTGAGTCCAAATACAGATAATATTCTCATTTAGTATGTTTATTACTATTACTGTTTGTGTTCAGGTGTGCAGGTGGATGCATATCCCTACAGAGGTCTGTTTGTGACTTATTTTCTGACCACACAGGGCATTTATCTGTGCACAGAAGTGCACTCACTCGCTCCATCACCTTTCTATCTAAATGTTGGAGGCCCAGCCTTCTGGGTCTTGCTTTAAGCACTTTGCCTTCATGAATTTATTTTCCTTTTTATTTTATTTTTTTAATTCTTTTTGGTTTTTTGAGGTAGGGTCTCACTCTAACCCAGGCAGACCTGGAATTCACTATCTAGTCTCTGGGTGGCCTCAAACTCACAACGATGCTCCTATCTGTCCTCCCAAGTACTGGGATTAAAAGTGTGTACCACGATGCCCGGGTAAGTACATTTTTCAAAGGCACACAACAAGTCATCCGGAGAGCTGGAATTTGAACGCAGAAAGTATGACTCTATAGATGCTGACTTCATGGCCACGACTGGGCACTCCTATTTAAATCTTAGATTTCCAACTTTCCATGCTGGAGACTGTCTCACTATGAATCTGTCTTTGTCTCAGGCTCTATTCCCACGAATCACATATTTCATTTACAGCAGTGAACATTGTCTACATCACCATGTAGCTATTGTGAGACCCTTATTAATGGCAAAATTAAAGACAAAAGCTTTGCAGATAGCTAGATAGACAGTTTCCTTGGCTAGGCAGACAGGCAGGGAAAAATGGTCCTTAGGAATTGGCTATATTCTAATCTAAGATGGGAAGAGGGTGACCCCATTTTCGCCTCCTTTTTCCTGGCCTAAGTGAATATTTCTGCTGGCTGGCTGACTTAGTGGGCTTTCTGAGTCCTGCAAGTACTGGATGCAGCATGGACCAACCTGCACCTTTGTCTTCATTTAAGTTAACCAAACATGGACTCTGGATGGTCTTCCTCATTCTATGACAGTCCAGTTCCCACTGGGGTGGTGGGTTTTCCAGCACCAGAAATTCCCTCCTCCTTGAAAAGTCCATGTTCTCCCTGCCTTTTAACCTCTTACTTTGAAATAAACTCTATTCTTAAAAACAAACAAACAAACAAAAAACCCACGGAGGTGACCATCTATGACGGATATTGTCATATGCCATGTCTTTAGTGCTGGTCATCTGGGAAATTCTCAGTGTAAACTTACGTAATGTCTCAGGTAACGTCACAGTTATGAATGTCATATATTCATATACATCCTGGCATCATTATTTTAGTTTTCCATTATTCTGTTGATTATATTTTTAATTTTTCTGTTTGCTTTTCTTTGCTCCCTGGTGGCTTGTAGTCATGTTCTTTTAATCAATAAATTTAATTTTTCAGAGCACTTTTAGATTTACTGCTAACTTGCGTAGAATATGCTCAGGGTTCTTATGGACCCCCTTTTCAGTAGGCATCCAACTCCCTCCAGGATCAAAACCCTTCTGGAACGCTCTGCTTGTGGGAGAGGGGAAGAGGCTGAGGAGAGGGAGCTTGTGGTCTTGGCCACACTCACTACCATTGGAGCTTTTTGACTGGCGCCGAGGCGTGGATGAGGAAGGTGCAATAGTGACTCATGTGCCAGACGCTTGGTATTTTTGCCGAGGTGAAAGAAATAATTTTGTTTTCAAAAAATAGTTTTAGGGGCTGGAGAGATGGCTCAGTGGTTAAAGGAAATTGCTTGCAAAGCCCGATGCCTCACATTCCACTCCCCAGTACCCACATGTTGTAATTGGCTTCACGTTGCCGGGATGAACATCCTAACCAGGCACAGTTTGGGGGAGGAAGGGGTTTATTTCAAGCTCACAGATCCAGTGGAGGAAGAAGCTGCTTGCTTACATCCTAGTAGAGAGAGCACATCACCAGCCAGCACACAGCGCAAGTAGCCAACAGAAGGCCAGCGGCGGCAGCAGCAGGACACCGAGCTCAAACTCTCTTACACCTGCCAGCTCACTCATCCTTTTCTAAATCATGATGAAATAGTTAAACTAACCACTGTTCTCCCAGTAAAGGAAACAGGTTGTTTGTACCTGATCATGACCAGGTCGACTGTATGGTTTTGTGAAAAGTACTATAAATCCCCACTGCAAATTCCAGGAACTGGGGCTTGACCCAGAGATCATCATCTCTGAGAACTGAACATTATTTTCAGAATGGGTGAGGTGCTGACTGGGTGATTGACTACCTGCTCTTTGCTTCTGTGCACAAGTTTGCTCTTCCACACAGCACAGGATGTGTTTTGCCTTTATAAACCCTAAGCTACTGGAACTCGGGGCTGACTCTCTCCCAAGTAGAGTTAGCCCCCGCTGGTCACATGAATAAATTTCCTTTTTATCTCTCAAGACCTCTCGGTGTCTTTTTGATTTTGGGTCTGGGGTGCCGCTCCATTTCAATGAGGCACAGAAGCTCTAGCTGGAACCAGGGCCAGTATATGACTCTCAAAGCTCACCTCCCAGTGGGACCCACTTCCTTCAGCCGGGATCCACTGCTCGAAGGTACCACCTACAACAGCACCTCTGGTTCAGGACCAAGTGATCTACACATGGACCTATAGGAGGTAGGAGTTAAGAGTTTATTCATTGATTCAGTCAACACTCCTATGACAAGATGCTGTCAGGAGATCGCAAGCTTGTCCACCAAGTAGCTGTTCAGAGCCTTTATATATAACCCTTCTGAATCTGGTAAAAATAGATGTGCACTTCAGTTTAGCACGCAGTCTCAGCTGGTCACTGGTTTTCTTTGTGGCTATTATTATATTCTTATTAATGACAGTAACAACCTCCTTTCACAGCATTATTGTTTTGGAGCAGAAAGGGAGCGTTCATGGAAAGCCCCGAGCTCCATTGCAGTGAAGGTATCATTGGATGCTTGACTTGGAAGATTCTAGATGCCATTGTCCAAGGACTTCATTGTCAGTTCTGACAGACCATCAAGAACATGAGCTGGGCCTGGACAACCTTTAACCTTTATGTTTTAAAAATTATGGATGAGATTTTCTTTTCCTATTTTAGTGGTCTCTTCAAGCAATTCTTGTAGGTAATTGATGAGAATGTGTCTGGATTAAAAAGATAGTCTAAGAAGACAAATAATTAAGAAGGCTTTCAGGTTTTAATCCTTGAGTATTTTAAAGATTAATTAGGGGCTTTAAAATCTGAAAAGGAAATAAAAACCCAAGTATATGGTGTCTTAAAGTACAGCCAGCAAGCAGCCAGCATTATTCTGGTTGCAAATCAATATAAGGGCCATGTAGCTGCTGCTGGTTTTTTTTTTAATCACCGATAAATTAAGCTTCCAAAAATTGCACCTCTCCTCATAATTCAATAGGATGAAATTGTGTTTTTTTTTTTTTTTTACTCCAAAGATATGATTGGCCCTTTCGGCAGAGGGGTGGAGAGAACAGCAAAGTCTAAGAGACTGAGTATAATGGTTAAAATCAACGGAGGTGCAAAGTAATCAGTGTGTTGCTTTGGAAAGAACCAATAAAAAGACGTGGCACATCGTTGCCAACTCAGCCAGAAGCCCAGGAAAGAAACTTCTTTTTCTGGCAGGCCCTTAAATCGGTGAGTTTTTAAGAGGGGATGAAACAAGTAAGAAATGACAAATTCTAATATTTTCTTATTTTTTGTACTAATGTCTAGAAAATAGGACCTTGAGTTGATCAGTTAAAGGGACTTATGAAGCTATGTAGGCATTATTCATGGGGCTAGGAAACAATAATTTGGGGGAACTTTCTCTTTTTTTCCTTGTGGTTAAAGGAGGAACAAGGTGGAAACTGTTCAGAGCCTTGATTTTGAATACCATGGGTATATGAAGACGTTGATTAGATATGTTTTCATATTGAGTTTAGGCCCAACTATTATCAACTAGTGTTTAGAACACATTGAGATGTTTATCTCAGAAATATAATTTCAGATCAGAAATAAATCCTAGAAGACACCATCCGTAAAATAATGAGCTATTGTAAAATTGCAGTTTCTGACTCATTTTCCCCCTGAAGTCCTCTGCTTCTTTGGAAAGATATGTGTTTTGCCTACATGTTCCTGCCAGTATTTTTTTAACTTGTGCAGTATGATTTATTATTTATTTATTTATTTTAGAGAAGGCATGCACAGGTTCTATTGCTGACAATTCCGCACGCTTCACATTGGCTGTTTATTCTGATTGTGTTTGACATCTCCTGTTCCTATTAGTAGCTACTATTTATAGTCCCATTAGACTTATAAATTATAGCTAACATGACCCATACAGGTTTGTGAGATCACAGCCGGAATATTTAAACTTGAGAAACAAGGTATGAGATTTTTGGCTCTTTCTCTCAAGCGTTGTTCCCCGTTACGTTGGTTTTTACCTTATCTGAGGACCGAGGAGAGAGAAAATGTCCACAGTGAGTCTCATGTCAAAAGATACTTCCAACTTGCGAAGGATTTTTAGGTTGAATGGTATTTGGTGATGTTGATGGAAATTTTGAGACTAGGTTCCTCTCTGGGGTTGGCAGCCTCCCCCTGTGTGCTGTGAGACAAGCCTGGGCCACGTGCTACCTTGGTGGAGTGGAGGGGTTTGGGTAATCGGACTGCTTCCCCAGGAGAGCCGTAGGGATGATTGTTATGTCTGAGATGGGTAACATCTCCTATTTGAGTTAGATTCCCTCTTGTTCTGCGAATGAAAACTACTGAGGTTGACAAATGATACCTGTAATTTTTGGGGAGAAGTAGGTTGGAGACCATGTTACCCTAAATTAATTTGAAACTTTCTGCTTCGAATTTCAGAGGAGAAGTTGGAGGATATAAGTTGTTGCTATGTGACAGATGACACTTTAAAAAGATTAATATTAATAAGAAATACATTCAAGCAATCTATTGTTTCCAGTTTCCCAATTACTGTAGACATATCAAGCTGAAGCTGTTAGAAATGAATTGACTTCAAGGTTATTATTCTCCACAGATAACTCGGCTCTATTTCTCACCTGGCTTAGACAATATTGAATTTATTGATTGCTCCTTTGCCAGCTTGGATATGTACAATTTTATTTCTTTTCCCTCTATTTTCTCCTGACTACTCTCTTTTTCTGTATCCTGTATTTTCTACTCTGTTTATACTTACTTACATGAGTTGACCCAGTACTCTTATTTCATTTTTTAACACGGTGTTGGATCATGCAGACAAAATCAGAAGCGTGTATGTGCATTTGTGTCTGACAGCCAGCCTGGGAGGATGGCCTGTTTTCTTTGTGGTTGTGAACATTTCCCTGTAGAGAAGGCAAATACCTCATTAGCACCCTTTAATAGATAAAGCTAACTCTCCAGGAGACCTGGATTTTAGATAGTTGGAGCCCAAATTATTTTGCTTCCTGATTTGCTTCTTTACATATTTAGGGGTTTGGGGGTTGTTTTTAATGTGTGAAAGAGGCACACTATGCCCTCCTGTGCGTCTGAATAATCCCAGCAGTTCACTACAGGTTTGGTCTATAATAAATTAACAGTGTTGGAATAACTATGGCTTAAAGAACATTCAGCACCTGTAGCAGCTCACACAGAAAAAAAGCCATTTTTAAGAGCATCATTTAAGCTTTCCAAGTTTATAGAATATCCAGTGACCAAGAAGAGATACAATTATTGAGGAGAAAATCCCCAAGGTGTCACGTGAGGTCTTGACCTGTGGTTGGCACCCATGCAGGGCGGTGCTGGCACTGTCGACACGGAGCAGATGTGATCCTATACTTGTTGGGTGGAATTTGAGGACCACAAGAAACTCCCTTGCAGAGAAAACCCTGTCATTTCAGGTCCTACAAAGCAATGAATTAATTACAAAGTCCCAAGGAAATTAACTCATGGACTAGGTCAGGGCCTATATATTATGGATAATAAATAAATAAATATCTATAAATAGATTGATGGTTGTATCATTTTGCCAATACAAATACAAATAACCTGTGAAAACAATCCTTTATTAAAATGCAGAGATTGCTATTTCAAAAGTAATATACTGTTGTGAAGCAATTGGAAAGTATCTGTGTCATTAAGAACACTCCTCTCCAAATAAAAAGTAAAGAATTTCTCCTACCGTTAAATTAGATAGAATACTACCATACTACCAGTTTTAGCCCTTTGGTGTATTTCCAGAAATATTTCTGTATGCTTTTATTTTTTCCCTTTTCCTTCCTCCTTTCTTCCTTCCCTCCCTCCTCTCCTCCCTTTCTTCCCTTCCTTCTCTTCCTTCTCTTCTTCTTCTCCCCCTCCCCTTTTTTTTTGAGGCAGGGTCTCACTCTAGCCCAGATTGATCTGGAATTCACTCTGTCACCCAGGCCGCAGACTTACAGCAGTTTTCCTACCTTATCCTTTCTAGTGCTGGAATTAAAAACCTAAGCATTCAAACCCAGCTGATTTTTATTTTTAAATTTATTTGGAGAGGGGTCGTAATGAATGGGTGTGTTTGGGCCTCCTGCCGCTGCAAAGGGACTCCAGGTGCAGGTGAAACTTTGTCCACCTGGCTCTACGTAGGTACTGAGAAATCGAACCTGAGCTGACAGTCAGACTTTGCAAGCAAACATCGTTTTTCTTACTGAAACTATTTAGTGATATTTAGTGTTTTTCCTAACAGTATTCAAGTATGGCAACAAAGTTTGTTAGCTGACTTTATTTTTGGTGTGTGTGGTGTATACAGACGTGTGCATAGTCCCTAGCTGGTGTTAAAGAAAGATTTATGATATATATATATATATATATATATATATATATATATATATATATATATATATATAGAGAGAGAGAGAGAGAGAGAGAGAGAGAGAGAGAGAGAGGGAGAGTCATTAAGTGTGCTGCTTCAGCCAAACGACCACTTGTCATAGACAGTAGTCAGAAAAGGGTCATTGTGTCCCTGTGGAGGTGACTGGACACAGCACTGTTTTCTGATTGTCTGTCACCCAGCATGAGGCATGGAAAACGGTTCCTCTGCCAGCCACACAGTGTGCCTCAAGGGACGAGCAGTGACATCTGCCGATGCAACTTGGAATAAGCCAGTTCCACATCTGGGTGAGTGTGGGGGTAATGATGGACGGCTCAGGACAAGCCCTCTACTGTCTTCTCAGGAGGGACAGCGTGCCGCCCATCACAGACACAGTTACACACAACACACACACACATACATACATACACACACACACACACACACACACGAGATAGAGAGAAAGCATCAAGTCTCTTGCCACAACAAATGAATTTCAGACATTTTCTCGCTGAGCATAACGTTATCCACCTCCACAGGATTCTTCTGCTCAAATTCTTTTTTTCTTTTTCTTTTTCTTTCTCTCTCTTTCTCTTTCTTTCTTTGTTTCTTCTCTCTTTCTTTCTTTCTTTCTCTTTCTTTCTTTTTTACTTTCTTTTCTTTTTTTTTTTTTTTTTGAGGTAGTGTCTCGCCCTAGCCCAGGCTGACCTGGAATTCATTATGTAGTCTCAGGATGGCCTCAAACTCACAGCCATCCCAAATGCTGGGATTAAAGGCATGACCCATCATGCTCGGCTCAAAATCTTTATTTATTTATTTATTTTTGTCAACTGAGTTGTAATTGGATAGTGTTAAGTCAGTTTGGGTGTAAAAGTGTTCTCCTCACCAGATAGCTGCAAGTCAGTGCCTTGGGCTGGGGGCTACTATGAGAAATTGTGAATCTTGGCAAAGTCAAATACTTGTAGGTGAGGCGTGCCACCTTCCAACCCAGCGTGTCCTGCTCTCCATGTGCCCTGTCTCAAATCCAGTCTGTCCTTACAAACTCCACTGTTATCCACTTTTTTCAATTAAAAATTTTTTTTTGTACAGAAAAGTACAAGGAAGAAATTTCCAGGTTCCTGGTATGCAGATATGACCAAAGTGTATAATTCTAACAATTGTATCATGTGCATTTTCTATTGTTATAAAACAATGTTCACTGATGGATAAGTTCCAAAATCATACTTTTGGTCCAAGGTCAAGGGGCGGCATTAGGTCAGGGGCTACTTCCTGGCAGAGTCCCCAGCCAGCCTTGGGCATCACACTACAAACAACCAAATTGGCTCTGACAACAGACCCTCTCTTGAGTCCTCATTAATCCACCCACGTGGAATCATTGGTCCATCCATGAAGACAGAGCCTCAGTCACTACACAATAGGTCCCACAAGACCCCACCTCCCAAGCTTGCAGAAGGCCCCCTCCCCAAGTGTGTCCCCACTAGGAAGGGCTCATTGCTATCACCAGAAACAACTTGGAATATAGCAGTTAGGAGACCAATGTATGAATTTTGCTCAAAGCATCCCCGAAGGTAACTGTCTTCTCTAGGGCTGGTCTTCCCTAGACATCGAAGAGACCTCCTGCGTGTTTTGGGAATTCCTTTTACTTAAGATTTTATTTGAATTTGAAGGAGTGGAGGTGGGAAAGAAGTAGCGTTCTGCTTTAGTAAATTCTAGAACCTAACCTTTGTGTGGCTGAGCTTTTGTGTTACCATCAGGACTGAAATTCTCGGGGCTGGAGACAGTTCAGTTGCTAAAGTACTTGCCTTCCAAGAATGAGAACCTGAGTTTAATCCTCACAATCCGTGTTTTTAAAAAGCCAGCACTGGGAAGTGGAGACAGGGGGATCTTGGGGTTTCCTGGCTAGACAGTTCAGCCTGAATGGTCATGAGAGATCCTGCCTCTTAGGAGGTGAGAAGCATTTCTTTCTGTTAAAAGAATTTTATTGTCAACAATTAGTTCTTTAAGAAAAATTCTTATTTGTTTATTTGTAAGGAAAGAGAGAAAACGATAGAGAGAATGGGCACACCAAGGCTTCTAGCCTCTGCAAACAAATTTCAGTCATGAGCCACTTTGAGCATCTGGCTTTACAGGGGACTGGAAAATTGAGCCTGGGTGGTTAGGCTCTGCAAGCAAGTCTTTAACCACTGAGCAATCTCTCTAGGCCATGAATAGCGTTTCTGAAGATGGATATCTAAGGTTGTCTTCCGTCCCTTTACACACTTGCACATAAGTGTGCACCTGCTCACACGTGAAAGCCCACACCCACCCACACAAGTTCTTTCCTAAACATCTCCCTGTTTCAGGATAACCTTGGCAACTGCCTACCTCTTCGCTTCTTTGACTGAAGTTTCCATGTTCCCTCACACTCAATGTTTTGTTTCTTCCCTTAGCAAAACTGTAGAGCTCCCCAAACTTAGAAGCTAATGGAGATGATCTTCTGCAGAATTTGGGTCACCACAAAATACTACACTCTGGCTGAGAAAACAGTGTGAGTGGTGCCTATAGTTTTTACAGAACTCGTGAGAAGCAGTAGAACAGGCTGCTTGGTCGACCACTTATTCACTCAAGGGAGGTGTGGATAGGTCGGAGGGTAGCTGGACAAAGCAGATGAGAATTCTCAGGCTTGGGACATCTATAATTTGAGTACTGACACATTTAACCCATTGGAGAAAACCCACCGAGCATCATCGTGGATCCTGGAAACTTGCTTCTGCTGCTTCTGTTCCTCCTCCTCTCCCTCTTCCTCCTCCTTTTCATTAAGTAGAAACTTTGTATGAATAAGTCATGGGTTGGTACCACCATTTTTCTCTTCCCTGCCCCCATTCCACTGAGGGCCCTCCTCAGTGGGATTGCTGGTATGTATGCTCCATAGAATTGAGGGCTATGTGAGCAGCAGTCAGTCATGGGGGGGGGAGGTGGGATGCCTCTGGGTATTCCCCCACCATGGCTCTCATAATCTTTCTACTCACTCTTCCGCAAAATTCCCTGAGCCATGGTGGGTGAGTTTTAAGTCTACTGTAGTGTTGAGCTCTTAGCAGCTTATAGATTTCTGCTTTGGAACATTTCTAGTATCCTCAGTGCCTGTCTCCATCACCCTGGCACAGGTTGTCAGGCTTGCTGTGGGAGCAGCACTCTTGCTCATCTCACCACTTCCTCTGTGGCTTCACCTGGGCTCTAGCTATGTGTGAGGGGTGCTTCATCTCCTGCCAGGGAGTCAGCTATCATCTCTGGTCTTGTTAAATTAGGGTTAGAATTAGGTTGTCCTTGGTTCTTGCTACCTTCTGAAAGATACAGGTTCTCCAATGGAGAGTGAGATCAGCATAGGTCAAATGGGTTAAGCATTGTCAATCTGGCAAGATTATAATGTGTGTAGCCTCTCTTTAGGTCCATGGTTTGTGGAAGCTTCCTAGAAATTTGCTTCTTGATTACCAGATGCCTCCAGCTGGCATGCTGTGTTCTGAGGTCTTCACTCATCTGCTTTCCAGAGCCCTGACGGCTGGCGAATAGCATGGCATTGAACCACACGGCCCTGCCCCAGGAGGAGCGCTTACCACGCCAGCATCAAGACGAGGACCCCTTTGCTTCCAAACTTTCCTGGGAAGCGGATTTAGTAGCTGGCTTTTATCTAACAATAATCGGTAAGCTTCCTTACTTCTTCTGTGCAAAGGTTGTTTTTAGAGAATTCACAGGCTGTGCTGATCCGACACTTACGTGGGAATCTTAGTGGAGGTGTGGAAGGTGGGTGGCATTGTGGCATTTAATCAATGGTTCATAAAACATTTGGTTATTATTAAGTATTCCACTGATAATCCAAAGATTTTTTTAAATAGCAAAATTAAGCATGTTGAAACTGCATTTCATTTTGGTTACCTTGCTGGTAGGTTTGATTTCTGAATATCATAAACAATGATGAGTATATTTCAGTGTAAAAAATACATTGGATAGAATGATACGATTTTAGACTCAGACTGGACTTAAGATTCATGTCATTAGCTTCCTCATCTCACAATGAGGAAACTGTCCCAGTGTAACGCCGATGAGACACACTGGCTTTTCTTCGTGGGCAAGCAGGGTGACGCTGTGTTAGCCTTGCTAACGTGCACAGCATGTTGCTGTGAATGAAGTCAGCCTCGTTTTTTGACTATTACTCATCCAGGGATGCCTCTGTCCTTCGACTGCACCGGGCAAGTTCACGGCCATGTATGTGTATCTCCTGAGCCGGTGAACTGTTGGCTTCCAGATGGGTGTGCTTACAGTCAAAATACACACCACCCTCTGACGTCTTAGTATGGGAAATGTCATGTCTAAACAGCTCACTAGTAATGCTTAAAACACAAGTACCTGTTGAACCCATACTATATTGGATAGATTAGATTAAATTAACTGTTAAATTATTAAAATGAATCTACTCATATGCTTTTATTTTGCTAAGAGTGGCTACCAAAAATTAAAAAAATATGTGTGGCTTACATTTCTGGGTTACATTATATTTCTATTGGACTACACTAATGTAGACCACCGGGAGTTAATTTTTTTAAATTTAAAGCTGCTATTTTAAATTTGGGTGACCAGTGTACAGGTGGGTTATGTCTGTAGGTTTATCTGCCTTTAATAGTTTTAAATGTTGAGAAAGCAGGTTCAAGCCTGCGTTGTCAATTTCTTTTTCTCTCCTTTCTTTGTTTCTTTCTTCCTCCCTTCCTTCCCCTCTTTGCTTCCTCTCTCCCCCTTCTCTGTCTTATCCTCTCTCATTTATTTATTACTGGCAAATAATTTCATGTAACTCCTGAAATCCGAGCAAAAACTCATTAGAATCTTCTCAAGATCCCTCTATGGTCAGTGCTTGAGGGGAAAGATCTACGAGATTGAGTCACATATTCTGTTACAAAATCATTCCCTGGGTCCTTATATTGATTGTTAGTATTCATACTGATTTTCATTTAATTAAAATTTGTCCTTTCAAGCACAAGTATGTAAATCAATCACTCTGCCACAGTGAAGTTGCCAAGACGTAGAGCAATGAATGAAGGCCTAGACACTACTGAAATAGATGAATTTCATATTGTATTTTTATTAAGATCAAGGACTTTGAGTGATGAGAACAGGCAGACAAATAAGCAGCTCATCAATGGAATTGAACTTATCTCAATCAGTTGTGAGGGATCAATTGAAACGTAGCATCTCTAACCTTACAAATTTCTCCTGATCACACAACGCAGAGAGGATGATGGGCTCAGTCAGTCCTGTTCCAGGGTGAAGGATAGTAGCCAGAGAGGGCAGGTGGGGAGATGTGGAGAGGTTCTGTCTTCCTAAATGTAGGGTGAGAAGGAAAACCACAATCATAGGCAGCACTGGGACAGAGCTAGAATATCAGGTCTCACAAGAGTCCCCACAGGAAGGGAGGGTCAGGTGAATCCTGGAGCCTGGTGTGGAGACAGATCCAAGCCACAGATCAGCCATTTAGTTTGGAGCAAGGTTATCTGGAGTGGTCCTAGGCGAAGGTTTGAATTTGATTTCATGTTTGGTTATCATCTGTTAGGATAGGTATGTTGATTCTTTTATGGAGCCACAGTGGAATGATTCTTGATAATTAATCCTTGTTCAATACTACAAGTCTTAGTATTACAACCAGTTACTATTAGTAACTTTGTCTTAGTAACAAAACAAAATGAAAATGAAAACCCAAGTTTGGAATGCAGGAGAAATAAATTTGAGACCCATTTCCCATTCTCCACGCTCATGCTAACACCTGCTTTATTAGCTACAGAAGGTTTTCTTCCCATTCCTATTCTTATTTGGTATTTTCAAAGGAGATAAAGGATTTTGCTAATCTAAAAATGGCCACCCCATAGTCTCTATCTTATTAATTTTAGTTTCCTTTAAGTAGTGTTAAACATAAATTTGTTTTCTCCTAACCCTCATCTACAGATAAAGTTACTTATATAAATAATGAAACATTCATCTAATATAATTTATTATTTTTTTAAAATCATGATTTGGGCACTGGCTGAAGCCCTATGAAATAGGGTTAGTGAAAAAATTAGTAAAGAAAAGAAAACAAATGTTTTCAAGAGACACAGAGAGGTGGTTAAATGAGCCTTGTGTATTGAACGCATATGCATACCTACTGATTTATTATTTTTTTTGATATGACAGAGAGGGAATCTGCTTTTGTTATTTTTAAGACATGTTTTCACACTTTCCCAGTGTGCCTTGCTGGAGGGTTTCCCTTAATGAGTTTCAATTTAGCTGGCTTGCTCTGGGACTCCATCATCTTTTTCATTTTTACCCTCTTTTGTCTTTAAAAAGCTAAAGGGGATTTAAAGGCCATTAAACAGTTTTGCCTCCAGAATTTCTTAAAAGCACAATGTAGTCATTTTCTGATGGTTTCATACCATCAGCTGAGACACATTTTTTTTCCTGGCCCCTCAAATGATTTGTGGTGGAGAAATTAAAATAGAATTAAAATAGAAAAATCTGGGTTTCTCCTGTTAATCCTTTCCTTATTCCTTACTACTAAAGGCATCTGTACCAGATTCTCATTTATACACAGCTACACTAAGAAGCAAGAATTCCTGAGGAAATCTACTCTACATGTTAAGCTATGGAAGTAGGTGTATTCTTTTCTTAAATACAGTCAGTAGGGATTGGGTCTTTTTGGATTTAAAATGGGTTTGTAAGAACGTGTGAACAGTTATTTTTTGTAATACCAAAGCCAATTAGTCATTAATAAAATAATATTAAAGTATGGAAACACTTGTATGCCTTTGTTGGTAGGTGTGCTGGGTTGAGGGTCACTTTCTCTCCCCTTGGTGGGAGGGGGAGTGCCATGTTACCAGTTGGCACACACTTACCTTGATACCTACTAGTCCAGTAGCAGGTGAAGGTGTCCTGTCTGCCACACACCCAGAGTCCATGTATCTCCTCAGGAGTCAAAGCTTGGGGATCTTTGCATAGCAGATGAGATGACCCCTTCTTTACAAGGGGTCACACTGCCTTCCTTGTCCACACTGCTCCTTTCTGGAGCCCAGAGTGACACTGAAGTCATCTCTGCTGGTTGACTTCATCTTCAGAGTTCAACAGCTGAGAGGGAGGGAGGTCTAGAAAGCCAACAATCTATGAAAATGGCCAAGGAAAATAGTCTATCCTGGGGAGGGGGCCAGTACAAGAACTGACCATTGGGATTCCCAGCCCTCCTGAGCCTTACTGGGAAGTTAGCAGTTCCATTTTTTGGGTAAGTTCAGTCTTATAAATTCCTCACTCCTATTCCTGTCACTCACAATTCATGTCTTTTATTTCATCTTCTTAATTTAGATTTTATTTAGTGTTCTCTCATTACCCTCTCAACCCCCTCTGTGATGTCCATTTTTGAAATTGACAAGTGAACTGTAACCTTCATTTTAATGATGGGAGTTTTTATGTTTCTTTGTAGGGATTCTGTCCACATTTGGAAATGGGTATGTGCTTTATATGTCTTCTAGACGCAAGAAGAAGTTGAGACCTGCTGAAATAATGACTATCAATTTAGCAGTGTGTGATCTGGGGATCTCAGGTAACACAGTCATGTTTCTTTAAGTGGGCTAAAATTATTGATCGTTCTAAATCACTCTTTGGTTCAGATGTCAGCCCTGTCCCCTCGCCCTCTGTTCTCCGCTTGAAGTGTATTGCCAGTGTTTGTGGGTAGTCAGTTGCATGTCAACACCCATTGAGTGTTTTCTGTTCCCCACACAAGGGAAGAGCTGAGGATCATCTGCAATGACGTGTAATACCTTGCATCTCTACCAGCACACTAGGTTTTAAAATCAGAACCTTATAGGCAGGGGCATGGCTGTAGAGGTCTCTGCTTGGAGCTAACACCCTTCTTCCACCATTATGGAATTCTGGTGACAATAGCAATAGGATTGGATCTTGGTGGGCAAATGACACCCAAAGGCAGATCGAGGCTACTACGGGGCGAGGGAAGCATGGCTGGGCTAGAGCTGGTTCTAGTTGTGAGTTAAGGACTGATTTCAAGTATAAGAATTCCTTGGCTCTTAAAGTTGCATTCGCCCAAGAAATTAACTGAGGAAACTTCAAGACACTCACGTCAGAATTCAATGCCCAGAAATCTCAATGTAAGTGTGAGAATGTATTTAAAATAAGAATTTCCTGGAGTGTGGACAAAGGAGAGCCTTGCTGCTTCCTTGTTGCTCCACAGACATTCCTGATGACACAGCCAGACAGAGTAGGAACACAAGGTTCTTTCAAATACTGCCGGGTGTGGTGGCACACACCTTTAGTCCCAGCACTGAGGAGGCAGAGGAAGGAGGATCACTGTGAGTTTGAAGCCAGGCTGAGATGACATAGTGAATTCCAGGTTAGCCTGACCCCAGAGAGAGACCCTAAGTTGAAAAACAAAGACTATTTTTGGGCAAGGTGTGTCTTAATCTTCTTCCATGAAATTCCAGGGTTGCCTACCTTCACCCCAACATTTCTTTGAGTTTCAATATTTTATTATTTAGCTTGTGATTCTAGGCTATCAGAATTGGAGAACTGTATGTTCTTACAACCAGTAAGAACACTAAAAGCAGTATTTTTCATTTAAAGCTCCCTCTTAAAGTGTTATCTGAGTTTCTCTTCATAAATGTCCCCCCCCCTAGGCTGCCAGTTTATAAAAAATATGGATTAGTAATAATACTCTCCCTGTCGGGCCATTTTGGAAGCTTTACTCAGAACAGGCTCAAATATCATTAAGTTCTTATGACAAATGTTCATGGACAATAAGAGGTGCACTTCACGACAGGCCCCTTCCTCAGAAAATCCCAGGGAATTTGGGCTACAGATGTGGTTGCCATTCGTTCAGTCACCACACGATGGCGGTAGAGCAACAGGAATGATGGCGATTTCAGATCAGCTCGCCCCGCAGGTCCCTGAAGGCTCTGTCCTTAGTACTGAACGTAAAATCGCCTGCTTGAATGAGATCTGACATTTCAGCCACATTCTTTACCAGTGAGTAAAACCAGACTCCTGCTTAAGGCTGAATCATGTAGGCGTGAATAAAAATACCCCTAATTGATATGATATATTGAACTGTTTCTAGACTAGCATGTCTAGAGCAATCAGGGACCTGCTTCTTCCTTCTGAGTCTTCTCTGGTTACTTTAGACCACTGTGTGCATCAGTAATACACTTGTCCTGTCAGTAATTCTTTTTTTTTATTGTCCATAATGAGTTACAACATTTAGTGGGCAAACAATGCGTTGTTATCCCCAATTCCCC